>JACGCM010001766.1:0-14746 GCA_014058105.1 Kingdonia uniflora | reverse complement strand
CCTTATCGGTCAGTCGCCTTTACATCTATAGTTTCTAGCTGTCAGGGTAGTCCCATTAAATTGTCTGCTTTTTTTTTGTTAGTGTGGGGATTGCTTCTACTATTCCTTTTTTTTTTTTTTCAATTTCCTTTGAAGAAGGCTTGGATGAGTTATTTCTTATTATATTTGTGGCTTATTATTTTAGCATATATAATTTTTTTGAATTCTAATTTATTATTTATTTAGATGGTTATTCATACACTTTTTCCCTGTTTTTACACTCTTTGTCGTGTAAAACTTTGTTTCCAATCACGTTACTAATTACAATGGTTTGGATTTGCCAACTATAGGCTCTGCTCGGTATGTCGTTTATACCTCCCCAAATCAGAAATTCCTTTTATTTTCTTTGGTCCAATGGTTAGCAATAGGTAGATCAAGAAAAATAAATGAATTTTTTTGTGGAGGTGTAGACATACCAAGCAGAGCCATAATGATGAATATTTGTGATAACCCTGAACCGAATGTGACATGTGTTACATAGCACTGTTAGATTGGTTGTATCGACCGCTGTTTGCTGCGGGTCTGGGGGGGGGGGGGGGGGGGGGGGGGTGCCTTTTTCTCTCGGCAATTATGTGCGAATTCTCTTTTTTGCAATGGTATAATTTGTAGAACATCATCGCTGTTCCAAAATTTACTGAAACTAGAATGTGCCAAGTATTGTGACTGGCTGATACAAAGGAATGATATGGAGCTTGAGGCTCGAACACCAGGTCCCATTGTTGATTCCCTTAGCATAATGATTAAGAAATCTGCCACTGGATCTAGGTTCTTTGCACATACATGCGTATAACTAGCAATGGTATTTGATAACGAATGGGGGACACCATGTGCCAAACATGCATGTGCAGATGTGCCCAAGGATAAAGAAGAAGATAAGCAATTATTTGTAGTTGGCGCGCTGAGTTTTAAGAACTAAACATGGTTTGCTGTACTGCTTAAGCTAAGTTGGTGAAAACAAATTACTAAATAATAGTTTCGCTAAATGAAAGTACTCAAGAACCGACTACTATTCTAATGCAGCTAACCCATAAAATTCTGGTTTCACCAATCAAGCAAATGCATACTTATGGAATTTTGGGAATGAGTATAGCTAGGTATATAAAGAAGTGGGGGTTGTAAAAGATGATTTAAGACGTTATCTGCTTAATCTTTAATATGGGCATTTGGTATTCAAGGATACCTGAAAAATAAGTTTGATCGGCTCCTCTTAAATCCATACATCAAAGAGTGCCAGTCAGAGTTGCCAGGAAGCTATATTCCATTTTCTAAACGAAGAATAATCTTGTCTTGACTTAAACGGTGCGGTGCATGTATGCGAATTGCGGGTTTTCTAACGAACCTCAAGTTAGTAGTTGGGCGAGTGGTGAAAAATGATAAGCATCTAGTCCAAAAAAAAAACAAGACTTTTGTGTCTAAACCGTGACAAATACCCCTATTAAATGCAATGCAACATTTGCTGTTAAAAGACAACTAATAGCTATGTATCCTTTTGCAGTTTGAAGACAAAACCCACTAGGGTGTAAGGCCTTGTTTGTACTTAAATGTGGATAAAAACCCATCTCCATTTGGCATGGTACATATAACTTATTACAAAATGGACCTGTTGATAAGCTGTTTGGCAATAATATCAAGCAATGGCATCTTGAATCTGTTGGTAACAAAAAACATTGGAATAACTTTTGCTCAATTTTATTGAAGTGAGATATGCAAAAAAAATGTGTAAGTTCCATCGTATTTAATATTAGATATAAAGCCACTTGTTTAAGAATTATCTAATTAAGACTCGTGAAGAAGAAGAAAATGATCATAACAATGAGACTGTTTAAGAAAATAATAAAATGGAATATTTGGTGATAGAGAAAAATAGAGTTTTAAGAGTTTGATTTGTGTTTTTATTGGGAAAAGGTATTGTTAACTTTAGTTATGTTTTGTAAATAAAGTCGAACACTCATAAATAAGAGGGTAAAACAAGTTAAAAATTGGTAGCTCTATCAATTGCAATCAATCAGCTAAAACAAAAAAAGGGAAGCTTCCTTGGGTTTCTGAAATTTTAAGAATGAGCAGGTTAGCTAATCAAAATACATGATTCGTCAATTTGAATCTACCAATCAAATTATACAAATATAAAATCAACATGATTCGAGAAATCCTGTCAATTTAAGTATAGAATTCCTGACTTTACTCAAATCACGACCTTTCAAAGTCCTCCCATTACCTACACAAACAGAATAAGCCATTTCTCTCTTACTTCTTCTCCTCTCATGTAGCATTACATGCGGTGGCACCACCATTCCTCCTTCCTCCTCCTCGTCTTCATCACGGGTTTTACTTCTCTTCGGGATGTTCATAGGAGGTGAGAGTGGTGGGTTTCTCTTGCACTCTTGGACTTTAAGCTCTTCTTCCATCTTTTTTTTTTAAACAACAGAGTTGATTGGGTTTTTATAGAGAGAAAAGTGTTTACGTGTTTCTTCTCTCTCTTATCGTAGAGAGCACACTTGGATTAATGTGCGAAATGGTTTCGTCAGATGGCGTCATTTGGAAAGTTTAATTTTCAAGACTAGGTGGCATTTATTTGTTTGTGTTAAGAAATTGAGCTCATGGCTTGCTTGCTCGCTCGGCTAGGCTAAACTAAGATCATCTCCTAGTGGCAATTTAGTGCTCCAACTGTGCATCAACACTCATATTTTCAATTAAGCTTCAAACTTGAGTTTTCAGTTTGGAACAACAAATAAATCACAACCATTATATCTTATTAGATTTTCCAAGTGTGAGTTTGCGATCAGGGCGCATACTAACTCAACTACTTTGGAGATGGTCTTGGATTTGATTCAAAATTCATTAAAATATACATAAGAGACAAATTAGTATGGTGAGTATAGCTTAAAGCATGGGCAACAGGCTTGCTATCGCTAATTGATTAAAAAAACATCTTTTGCAAGATTGTCATTGTTCAAATAGCGCTCTGATTCATAAAATCAATGACGAGCATTTTGTGGTCAGGGTTGTCAGTTGGCCCACACTTTAACAGTTTGTTTAATTATTTTATTATTTTCGTGTGCTGCACAAAATAATCTTTGTCAGTTGGCCCACTTTGACAAAGGTCACTTTTATACCCCTCGCTACGTGTCTAATTTTAAGTCTTCGTGACTCGCTAACTTAGCCAGCGTGTTGTTGATGCTATTAGCCTCACCTTTTAGCTACAAAGATACAATACAAACCAATCTGGTGGTGTAGGTAGAGTG
The DNA here is from genome assembly GCA_014058105.1 of Kingdonia uniflora. Classification (NCBI taxonomy): domain Eukaryota; kingdom Viridiplantae; phylum Streptophyta; class Magnoliopsida; order Ranunculales; family Circaeasteraceae; genus Kingdonia; species Kingdonia uniflora. The sequence goes on along the minus strand of JACGCM010001766.1, from coordinate 11,465 downwards.
TAAAAACGCCACCAAATCCAACGCCTAAGATTCTTCCGCATATTAAGTGAGCCAAATCTCAAGCCTATCCAAAAAAATAATTGGCTCAAACACCCAATAACAACAGGATTTCCTAAATCACACGCTACTACACAAAATCATTAATGTTGTTGCTTAATTGCCACGTTGACAGCCAGGCTGCATTAGCTTGAGGTCAATTGTTTTGATTGCTCAAAAGTTATGTTTTGCCAAAACTTTGTTCTTCTCCAACAACGAATATTTACGACAATTTGGAATAAATCCTTTGGTACTTATTGTGGAAAGCAACATCAATCCAAAAAAGGGTTTTTTTTCCCTACAATTGGCTGAAATGGGTTTCGACAACTTTTTATATATTTTTAGGCGATTTTTTCCTGTATTAACGCGGCAAACGTGATCATTATGACTTCATTTTTCCTTTAAATTTGTTATTTATTGTCCTGGATAAGCGGTTTGCTTACATACCCCATCCCAGTAGGGATCAGGTACTAATGTAGTTCGATTGTTATTTATTCAGCGCAGAGAGTTTAAAATCATTCTGCATCGCAATGTAAGTCATTATGAGTCTGTTAACGTAATCAAAATTCACCATTCCGAATTGAACTAGACATGGGAATTAATTTATTGTAGATTTTGCGAAATAAAATGGAATCTACCAAATCCATCTCCATTCCGAATTATATATTTTTGAGGGTAGACACATGTTGTAAAATGGGAGGATCGACGAATACAGTTTTGTTGTGTGGTTGTAGACAAAATAAACAATCACATCCCAATTATTGTTTCACTTGTCAATTTAATCAAAAGAGGATAAGGCCAAAATTAAGGATATTTTTGGGGTATTCCTTTGATGTACCTTGTAACAACAACAAGTCGATGTAACACTCTTTAGATCCGTTGAATGTTCCTCGAGATGCATGTCTACAAGTTGAGATTGGTACCCACATATTAAGCCTCGTCGTGTTTAAGTCTATAAAGTAGCCAAGAACTTCGGGGCCGTTGGTTTTTTTTTCCTCTGAGTCTGAGTCTGAGTGCACCTAGAGGTATTCACTATCTGAGTAGATGCTTTGGAGTGTTTGTTTTTTTGGCTAATTAGATCTGACTAAAATAGGCAAATACTAAAATACCTCTCTCAGTTTATAAGCAAACACCCCCACCTATTCATCACCAATACCACCACCACCCCTCTGTCACTAACGCCAACACCACATATACATACCAAACACAAATACATAGGAAATAACTTGTATATATATCAAACACAATTACATAGGAAAGAACCTGTATATATAACAAACACAATTAGATAAATTCCTAAAATAAAATAAAAATAAAAATTGGTTTAAAGTTAATACAAATAAGCAAATATCATAGTCTAAAAAGTTATTACAAATACATTGTGCTCATCTTTTCCTCCCAACAACTTCAAATCCTTGAAAAATAGTGTATTATCTATCTCATATGAACTGACCATATCCTTCAATACATTCAGAACTTCAGTAGTGGTGTCGTCATTGCTAGCATAAATAGAACTTACTCATTGGGAAGTGAATGTAGATATCAGATATTGGACCAACTCCATTGGGTGGGCGGAGGGTACACTTCGGGTAGGTGGAGGGTGCACTTCCCATACCTGAAGACCATGCAAAATCCCTAGTAGTAGATATCCTCTAGTTTTGCACCTCTAGCTTTATCCTCTTGACTGTACAATTTGGTACCACTCTAACAGATAAACCGAACAACCATTCTAGACAGATGGACAAAGCATTCTAGGCAGATGGTACAACTAAACAGAAAAACAGATAAAGAAATGGAAAAAACATTGTACAGATTCCAGTTTCTGCAAATGGACAAAGCATTGTACAGATGGACAAAGCATAAGAGCATCTCTAGCAGCGAGTGTGGGTTTGGGTGTGAGTTCAGACACCCTGGCTCACCAAACCCACAACTCACACCCGACCTCTCCCAGCAGCCAGTGTGAGTTTCCTACGTGGAGTTTATTTTTTTAATTTAGAGGAGATTAAAACACCGCGCGGGGTTCCAAACACCGCCGCTTCAACTATAAGTAAAACTCACTCCCCATTCGACTATTTCCACATTTTTACATCTAGCTCTCTCTTAAAATCCCTAGTAAAAAAAATTAGTGATTCCAACAAAATTAAAATGCATATGCCAGAGGGAGAACTACACCCTAGTACTATGCTTGGGTTTAGAGAAACACGAGATCCAGAGCGTGTCGTAACTCGCTCGAGGTCCGGAAGAAAGAAAAAGCGAGTAGAATTTGAAGATGTTCAACCCCAATATATACCAAACCCAACCCAAGAAAATTTCCCGCGTAAGTGTATTACCCAACTCCCAGACGGAGTCAGTCACATCTATTACACAGGAAAGGAACTCACGGTAAGTTTTAGTATAATTATGAATTTGTTTTTTTTCATAAATCAAGTGTTTGACAAAATGCCTCAATGGACAGAATCGGGATTCGATGCGTGTGCACGGCACATTCACTACGGTGTTCAAAGTGTGGAAGGATATTGCCATAATTCTAGCTATAAGGGAGGTTGTGGTGAATATTTTCAAGCAGTTTATGGATATACACTTGGGCAATTCAGATAATCGGCTAATTCAGGCATTTACAGTGCGTTGGTGGCCGAGCACACACACGTTTCTCTTCCCTTGTACGGAGATAGGGGTCACTCCTCTCGATTTTACTATATTGACATCATTGTCCATTGGTCGATATTCGACACAGGTGCCATATGACGACACATGGTCTATTTTATCCAATGCGTGGCAATTGCTCCCCAATATTGATTCCAGCCATATAAAGAGTGGGAACGTCCGCATTGCACATTTGAGGATGTACTTGACTGTCGTAGCTGATCAGGAGGATGGTATTACTATTGCTCGTGCTTTTATCCTCTTCATGATGGGACATTTGTGGTTCCAAACGGCCAACGACACCGTCCCGCTTGGATATTTCGCTGCCTGAGCGATTTGGACTCGGCTGCCCAATATGACTGGGGTTATGCTATTCTTGCTTCCATGTACCATGGTTTGGATACCGCAGTCACGACCGGGGGTGCCATCACTGGATTTGTCCAACTTCTTCTGGTACACTAACACTTTTTCCTTTCACAAATCAAATATCTTCCAATAAACGTCTTAAATATAAATTCTTATTATTTTTTATGTTATTCCAAAATACAGTATTGGTTCTACGAGTATTATGGGGTTGGTCACCCTATAGTCAAGGAAGAGGTAAAGTATCAGCCTATCCGCGCCTCAGAGCATGGGAGAGGGGGAACAGGAGGAAAACAAATTACCAGGCGGCCAATTTGTTTATTCTAGGCAGATACCATATTGATTATCGTACTGTTAAGACAGTCACATGGGAACCTTGGTTAGATTCTGCAGTGTCTGAGACAGAGGACGTACTGACTGCAAAAATCTTATCCCGTAAAAGGGTGCCACTTCAAGTACCAAACGGAAACTGTGAATATTACATAGGGGATAGATGCTAGAGGCAGTTGGAAGACGAGGCGCATATTCCTTTGAATCCTCTGCTTAGCATGTCGCCACATATTAGTCCAGCAGCTTTACATAAGATGAGATAGGCCGGGTTCGCTGACAGTGAGCAGTTTGTAGTAGGGGAGGCGCGAGAGACTTATACCTCATACTGGGCTGAACAAACTTTAAAGGTAGGCCATATGTTGACAGATTCTCAGAGGATGGGGAATATAGATATGTTCGGACCGACTGCACTCAGATTTGATATTACACCCATGGTGGTTACGTCAGTGTCAGTTTATAGGTTATCCCAGGACTTCAGTTTGCCTGGGGAGGCTGAGGGGCCAGACCTGGGGTGGCACATGAAGTGGACAGGGCGACCTAAGAGGCTCCCTATCGCCCACTCGAGGGACCCGCCACCCATGTCTCCCTCCTACGGCGCAGAGGAGCTACGGTACCTGACCCATGGTATGCGGCAACTCATCCTTGCAGAGTCTACGCGGGACGTACAGAGGCTCCAGGAGGTGGAGGATGAGCTTGCTATTTCCCGCAGGCAAATTGACAGTATAGATCATCAGCTATATGCCCATGTAAGTATTTCATTTATGTATTTATTGCGGTATTTTTTCTTAATGTCATATTTATTTTGTCAAAATATTTATAAAGTTTATTTGTCCCGTTCAGGATCTACAGCTGAGGAGGGGGCGTGACGTACGGGTGGTGCCGCTACCACCTGAAGGTGGCACAAAGACGAGGCAGCGTGGATCTGGTCTGCGAACCAGGGGAGGCGGTACTAGCAGCAGGGGGCGGGGTACTGGAGATGATTCTGAGTAGATATATGTATTTTTTATGCTTTTGTAGACGATGTAGAAGCTCAGCTTTGATTATGTAGATAATTCTGAGTAGACGATATATTTGTAGACGATGTTTTGGATATTCTTAATGTTCATTAGCCAAGATTATCTAATGTTGAATTTGACTGAAGTTTTTCTTGAAATTGACTATTTGTTTGTTTGATTAAATTTGCACTGATGTGTTTTATATTTCTACAAACTATATGGTAAAGTTTTTATGTTTTTGGTAGAGTTTTTTCAATGTCTATTCGAACAGACTATTTGTCTGTTCGAATAAATTTCAACAATTTTGCACAATTTGTCACTGAGCAGTTTTATTCGAATAGAACCTAATTCTATTCGAACAAAATTGTCACTGAGGTCGAATACAAACATATATTTGGCGGTAAAATGAACACTACGCGGTGTTCCTTTTGCCACGCGATAAAAGGAATACCGCGCTGTGTTCATTTCACCATCAAATTTAAGGAAATAGACTCACAACTTCTTCCCCTTTTATAATTGTCCCATTTTTATACTTCTCTCTTCCATTAGAAAATTGCTCACCATCAGGTATTACACCCTTCTCTCAACTCCACAACCTCAAATATCTTCTTCATCATCCGATTCATCCATACCCGATCCTCCAGGTTTATCGTCGTCGTTCTCCGATGACGATCTTATCTTTAATTGTGCGGTGGCAATTTACGTTCTGCACTAAGCTGCAGTGAACATAGTAGTTGATGATGCAACTTCGAGTTACGGCGAGAGTGTCATGGGCCGTAATGATAAGAGAAAGAAGTGAGATCACCCATTGGAGCATTACAACATTATACGAGACTACTTCAAGCCGAATTGCACATATGAGCCATGAGAATTTCGGTGATGTTTTCGTATGAGTAGAGACATATTTATGCGTCTATTCGATGCAGTCGTTGCACATGATCATTATTTTGTCCAGAAACCTAACAATGCTGGTACTATAGGGTTATCACCGTACCAAAAGGTAGTCGCTGCACTACGTTTCCTATGCTACGGTGTTGCGGCAGATCTTTTTAACGAATATATTTGAATAGAAGAAATCCTAACCTTGTTATGTGTGAAAAGGTTTTGTGTTGCGATTATACAAATTTTTGGCAAGGAATATCTTCGAGCACCAAACGCGGCCGACGTCGAAAAGTTAAAAGCGATCGGAGAGTCCTGGGGATTTCCCGGCATGTTAGGAAGCCTTGATTACATGTATTGGATATGGAAAAATTGTCTCAAAGCTTGGCACAGTCAATTTACTAGTTATTACCCCAAGGCGACACTGATTCTTGAAGCGGTAGCTTCACACGACCTTTGGATTTGGCATGCCTTTTGAGGTTACCAGGGTCTAACAATGATATCAATGTTCTGCAACAATCACATCTTTTCACCAACCTGGCCGATGGTATCGCCCTGCCTTGCAATTAAACAATTGCCGGAAAAGCTTATGATATGGGTTATTACCTAGCGGATGGCATATACCCCAAATGGGGAACACTTGTCAAAACCATATCCAATCCGGTTATAGCGAAACAAAAATTCCTTGCTCAACAACAAGAATGTTGCTGAAAAGACGTAGAACGAGCGTTTGGGGTTTTACAATCTCGATTCAATGTTGTAAAAAATTTGGTTAAATTGTGGGGCCCCCAGGTTTTGAGCAATGTCATGAAGGCGTGCGTGATAATGAATAATATGATCATCGAGGAGGAACGAGGTGCATTCTAATCATACTTAGACTACAATCCGGCCGTGCCCTCAACTATCGAAGGCGAATGGTTCGATATTATACGCGAACACAGAACAATAGAATCTTTTATATCAAAAATGAATCGAATTCGAAGTCAAGAACTTCACTTTGATCTAAAGGATGATCTAATCAAGCATTTGTGGGCCGTGAAGGGAAATCTTCAAAATTAGTACTTCATTTCTTGTATTATTTACGTGTTCTTGATGTAATTTAATGTATCTCTTAGTCGTACAAGTTTATTAAACATGTTTTTTAACGCAATATTGATATTGTATTTGTTCTAACGCAATATTATCGGAAATAAACATTTCAAAAACAAACTGTAGAATTTTGAGCAGTACATTATTCAAACGTTTACATTATTGGTTATTAAACTACATTCTTGGATAATTTTTTTTTATATACAGCAAAATTAAATTACATTTCATCACTACTTCAAGTACCTGGTCCGCCCCTCTTGGCCAGACGTTCTATGATCTCAGCTTGCTTTTGCAGATAGTATTGCAATTGATGTGCAGAAAGAGTACTCAAGTCTTTTTCCATGATTTTTGCGATCTTCCTTTGCTTGCTCTAAATCCATTTTGGCTTGCCAGTGTTGCATTGATTATGCTCTTCTTCTTTCGCTTGTATCTTCTCCAACCGTAGTTCATCCAACATTATTTGGATACCGCTACCAGATGCAGTCACACCCTCCATTGCCTTTTGTGATGGAAGGTTATTTCTATAGAGTTTTTGGCCGATGAGACTGCTTCTACCCTCATACAATGAACCATCTAAGTTAGAATTTAGGCCCGCAGATTGAGGTATAGGTAGGCCGTCGGGGTCCTCCGATAGATTGTTTGATCCGACCGAGTTCCCCGGAGAAGAATTGTCCGATGTTCTCCTGGCTGCATTTCTTGGTATATTCACCACATGGTTCAACCCATCATCCCTTAGGTTGGCCCATCGCGTTCTCGCACCAAAATCTTATACGATTTACGGTGTTTGAAGTCATTACCGCCATTCAAGCTTTTATAGATTTTGTGTGCATCGTTTTCCTATAATTTGTAAAATTACATAATACAAATAAATAACGTGTATATCCGCGAGAAATAATTGACATTGACTTAAAAGAAACTATAGTTTTCCGTTGCTATTCCTAAATCGTTCTTGAGCAACTATCCCCTTGTATGCCACACATTGTGCATTAAGAGCATACCACTGAGATTTGAACGACCCACATGATCATTTTGTGGGGAACTCAGGGTCTCTGTTAAATGCAATGTTGACCTTTTGATAGAAAGTAAAACCCTTTGTGCGGCCATTTGTTTGGACAGAAGTTGTTACCCACGCCTTTGCGAGACACGTAAACTCTGCGTCCGTCCAATGCATTCCAACATCATCCGTCTCGTCCAAAAACATAGAATCTTCTGGCACTTACACGCTTGGTCTTTGTTTTGCAGGTGCTCTTTTCTTTCTTTCTTTTCCTTTTTCTTTCTAGGGAGTCGCCACTTCAACAGGTATTGATGCATTTGCGTCACTTTGACTGTGCTGAGTAGATTCACCATAGAATAGATAGTTCTGAAAGTAATTTGGAGGTTGAAAACCTTGAGCTTGAGTGAGCGGATAGGGTTGATAGTATGGGTTAAACGCCTGAGGTTACGGTTGAGAGAGTATAAATGGACTTTGATATTGTCCATAACTAGGATCCCCTTGCGACCTGGTAAACGGAGGTGGGGCCTGTGATTAGAATTGAGGTTGAAATTGCGATGAGTTTTGGTAGAGGTATGGAGTGAATTGTGATGATGGGTGTTGAGCGAATGGTGTTGAAGGTGGGTTATGAGAGGATGCGGTCAACGGTGTACTGTTATTACTACTGGTGCCGGAGTTCGTTATTTGGGGAAAGCGTAGAGGTTCTTCTCAGCTCCACAATTGGGTTTGGGGAAGAAGAAGTTGTCAGGGAATGTTGATCAAAATAATTGAGTTTGGAGGTGTTTAGATTACCACGCGGTATTCCTTTTACTGCGCGGTATTCTTTTTACCGCGCGGTGATCTAAACACCGCCAAACTAAAAAAAAAATTAGTGTGAGTTCCTCCTACTCGGTTGAGTTCCTGTAGCGCCAGGTCATCCAACTCACACCCAAACAGTCGCTGCTGGGAGACGTTTGAGTGTGGGTTTGCAAACCCAACTCAACCCACACCCTGCTGCGTTTGCTCTAACCAACCCCTATAAATAAACAGTTCCAATTTCTGCATATGGACAAATGGACAAACATTTTCACTAAATCATAACAGCATAAACAAACAGTTTCAGTTTTCTGCAAATGTACAGATAAGCATAACAGTTTTCACTAAATCCTTTTTGAATTTTTTGTTGTTGTGATAGGAGCAATACCAAAATCAGTTCTTGAGTTGATGAATGTTAAGGATCTTACACTAGCTCATTTGAAAATTCACTTGCAGGTAAGATTCCTAGACAAAGGTATATTAGGTGTTTTTTTTTTGTAGTTGTTGTGGAAAATAAGGGTTTAAGACAAAAGGGTATCCAAGGACACTAATATTAGGTAAGATTAGTGTAGCATTACATGACATTAACAAAACAGATAAACAGATGGACTCTATAGGAGAAAATGGGTAAACAGGATACTGACTTAGACAGATACCTGAGGGGATGAGTATACAGAGAACCAAAAGTTTGATTTCTTTTGATAATCAAACAAAAGCCTCTCCAAAAGAAGATAGCCAAGACCAGCACCACAAATGTACACATTTTAGTACCCTCAAACTATAGCAATTTTAGATTAACAGAGATAGAACTAAGACAATTTATCACAAGATAGAATTTGATATGAAGCCATTCAACCAAAAAACTTCACTGAAGAACACGATTAAAACAAACTAACTATCTTTACTTCTTAACCAAAAAACTCTACCTACAATCTCAGCCTCTTTCTTACAGTAATTCAATCCAATATATCAGTCATTTTCGTTGTTGTCTAACCAAAACTAACTAACTAACTAAAACCATATTTCTGAAGCGCTTTCGAAGATAAAATAATCCTAATAAAAATTAATGTGTTTTCAAGTTCTCTTATAACATCTTGTGCATGTAATTCAGCAGCTCGTTGTGCAGCCTTAGCTTCTCGCTCTGTAATTGCAGCATCAAGCTCTCTTTCTAAACTTTCTACCCTTTGTTCTAGTGCCTGTAATTCCAACAAAATCAAGGGTGTATGTGATTGTTGTCAGGTTAGTGAAGGTTTCTTTATCTACGAAAACAGATTTTTTTATATGGATCTTTTGTAATGAATCCAAATTGGTTCCTAATTCTGAGAGATTCACGATTGTTGCGCCCCATCTCTCCATCCCTTTGGACTCTTCAGACTCCTCAATTACGAATCTATGGATCTGAGAAGAATTCTTGAGAGATTCACAAATTGGTTTCTAATTCTGAGAAGAATTGTTTTTGGTTTTCGTTATTTTAATTTTTAAGGAGAAAATTTAGACCTCCCACTCAGCTGGCTTATTGGATTTGAGTTGAATCTGACTCTGTGAAAAAACAAATACCACTAACTCTCTTCCGTCAGTCCAAATGAAAAAACAAACGAAAAAACAAACGCCACGTCTGGACTCGGTGAATAGTTGAGCTCGATAAACAAAACATTACTTGGTTTAATTCTTACTACTTCCCTTAAATGTAAAAATCATAATGAGCTATTATATGCACGGCTTAATTAAATGAATAATGAGAAACTATATTAGTTTGTTCAAAGTTTGGAGCACTATTAGCAGATAATTTAAATAAAATGAACCCGAGTCTAGAAACATGACAAAGAAATGAGATATTTGTTGGAGAAAGCTTATAAAACATGCATTTATTCAAAAATTGGGGCCACAAAGAAACCATAGTCACATTGGAACATCTCGATATTCAACCACAATGGCGTTAACATCATTACAGTATCACAAAAAGTTTGTAATTGAAGTTTTAGTTGCAAAAACTATTAAATCACCATCTAAAAAGAAAAAAAAAAAAAAAACCATTTCGCAACCATTATTTTTTTGCTTAATCAAGCTCAATACTAAATAATATAAAGCAAGTCTTGATTTGTTTTGTAATTTGTTGTTACATAGATTTTGGTTCTGACTTGAAGTATAATTTTTCACTTTCTAATATTAGATATAACCTTTTTTTTTTTCTTTTTTTTGTATCATATGCTCTACCCCTCTCTCCATAATGTGGTGGGGAACTTCGTATAATGTACTCAAACAAATTGTATGTCAGCTTTGGTTGAAAGACTACTTTTAGGTTACTAATAAAAGGATCAGAAGCATTATGATACTTGTATAGACTTAACAATAAGTTAGCCCATACATCAAAACCATATTCCCATGTAACCGAGCACATTAGATATAACAAGGCAACACAAAATGACAAAATTATTATAGCTAAAAGCTTTGTTCTTCCAAACTCGATCATGACCCTTTATGCATGTAGTTTTACAAATACTTCACCGGCTTTACGCTTGAACATATCTCTATGTTAATGTGGGAGTTATAATTCTTTAATGACAACAAATTGTATGTCACACTCAAACTATCATTTCTTGGATGTTGTTTTAGGTTACATCAAGAACAAAATATCTCTAATAATTAATATTTGATTCAAACAACTTGAGAGAGATAGAGAGTACAAAAGTATGAAGAGTTAGTGTAAGGGTTATTTCTAATCCTCGTGCTGAGCCGATAGTCGAGCTCTCATAGTTCGAGTAAACACGCTGATAACCAGCCAAGGATTAAAGACAAGCAGATCGCAGTACAGACTTCCCCATCTACAGTTTGGGAATATCGAAGAAACCAGTAACATCGCACTACATAAGATACTCAGATATCCACCCATAGTTCGTAGGCATACGAACATCGTTAGAGGTCGTATCTTTACCAACAGTTCGAAGTTACAGCTAAGATCATCAAGAGATCCGTTACGAGATCAACAATTTTCAGATATCAAGACGTTATAAAGACCTCATAAAGTACTCATCAAACCCATATATATTGTAACGTTCTTCATTAAAGCAACAACGATCATGTTATAAGACCTATAAATAGGACTAGATAGTTACAGATTAAGGAGGCTCCTCTGAGAACCTCTAAGAGATCTTTTCTACATCTCTCTCTCTCTCTCTTTGTAATAGCTAGCAGTCTATAAATCTCCCTCTCTTTCTAAATTCTCAGGAGAGGTCGTGGTTTTTAACCCATTCAAGGGTTTTCCACGCTAAATCTAGTGTTGTTTATTTCCCATTCATAACTAACATTCTAGATTTCGAAGGTGTAAGGCACTATCTTCATCCAAA
>JACGCM010001979.1:0-13131 GCA_014058105.1 Kingdonia uniflora | reverse complement strand
CTGACCGACCTGGTCGCCCTTACTGCGCGCATCACGAAATACATGACCATATAATCGAGGAATGTTACTATGTCATAAATATGATCGAGACTTAGTTCCGCCTCGGCCGCAATGCACGTTACCTGAAAAGACCAATCCCAACCGCTGAGAGAATGCCTCACCTGACGTTCGACCAATAAGTAACAAACATACGGGCACCAAAACATTTAGCAGTATGTGAGATGATATTGGGCGACCTCAACCAAGCACCTTCGATGCATCCAATCTCCAATTCAACGTGGCAATGTTACCGCCTAACCGAAAACCAGTGAACCGCTTATGGCAATGAAGCAACCACTCGCCATCCGCCAAAACAAACCATCATCTTCACCTATCATGACCTTGGCACAGTTTCTCACCCTCACGACGACGCCCTTGCTATTTGGATCCTCGTGGGTGGCATCCTCGTCAAGAGAATGTAGGTCGACTCCGGTAGTGGAGCTAACATCATTTACTATGATGCCCTTCGTAACATGAACATGCAGGACTGCCTTGCACCCTCCAAAACAAAGATTTCTGGTTTTAACGGTTCCACTGAACGTGTCATGGGGGAGCACGTCACTCAGGTACAGGCAGGCCCGGTCGTAGTACCTACGACTTTCATCATCATCAACAGTCCTATAGTGCACTATAATAGAATTCTTGGACGAGACTGGATTAATGCCATGAAGGTCGTCTCCTCATCCTACCACCAGGTAATATGCTTCCCAACAAAGTTTGGCCCCTACCAGATACGAGGCTATCAGGTCGCAGCCCGTGTCTGCTATGCCAACTCACTACAAAATTTAATCACTCATGAGAATGTAAAAAGGAAAGGAAAACAAATCGAGTAAGAAGACTAGCAACGAACAGGGTACGGGCCCATGGTGGTGGACTCGTCCCCCGTTCCTCATGACCAGAATGATGTCATTATAAGTACGTTCAGTAAATCATGAACCCCACCCCTCGTGGAGCCAGTCATTCCAATTGACATCGATGGCCTCACAAAAGAAACATATATTGGCTCCTTCTTGACAGGTGACGAGCAAGCGGGCCTCATCATTTTCCTTTGGCAGTTCAAAGATATCTTCGCTTGGTCCTTTGATGAAATGCCAGGCATAGATCTCGCGTTGGCCTGTCATCATTTACATGTTCATGAAAAGGCCAACCCCGTCAAACATAAACTTCGCCGAACAGCACCACGGCTACGTGGGGCTATCAACGGCGAAATCTAAATGTTGCTGCACGCAGGATTTATACGACCCATTGACTGCCCACATTGGGTAGAATACGTGGTCGCGGCATCAATTTTACCGACCTCAACCGACACTGCCCAAAAGATAGTTTTCCTATGCCCTTATTACCAGACTAGTCGATTCCACGGCCGGCCATGAGCGGTTGTCATTCATGGACGACTTCTCAGGATACAACCAAATACCATTAGTAGTGGAAGATCAAGAATGCATATCCTTCGCCATCGAATAGAACCTATACTGTTATACTGTCATGCCCTTCAGCCTAAAAAATGCAGGATCCACTTACCAATGCCTCGTAACCACCATGTTTGAAGAACAACTGAGCAAAATAGTAGAGGTCTATATCGATGACATGCTAGTCAAAAGCAGACTGACCAGCGAACACCTTAACGACCTCGAGACAGTCTTCACAAAGGTACGGTATTATAAGATGCGTCTTAGCTCGGAGAAATGTAGTTTTGGGGCTTCCTCGGGTAAGTTCCTCGAGCACCTCATCACCCAACGAGGAATTGCGTCTGACCCTGATCAAATCCGTGTTCCCGCATGTATGCCATCACCACGAACGTTAAAGCAAGTACAAGCCCTTATTGGAAAATTTGTAGCTCTTGGACGTTTTATTTATAAAGCTTCATACAAATGCCGCCCATTTTTTAATGCATTCAGGAAAATAAAAAATGTCAATGGAACGATGAATGCGAGACAGCGTTTTAAAACATACTGCATTACTTAGCCACTCTACCCATTCTCAGTGCCCCAATCGAGCACGAGTTACTGAGTTTGTACCTTGGCAATACAGATGAATCCATCAGCGCGGTCCTCGTGCGTACAATACACAAAGCGGAAAAGCCAGTATATTTTGTCAGTAAAACCCTTACGGGAGCAGAACTACGGTACTTCACTGTGGAGAAACAGGTCCTCATTCTGGTATACGCCTCATAGAAACTGCGAGCATATTTCTAGGCACATAAAATCAAGGTCATCACCACCCAACCACTGTTAGAGATTTTTGCGAAGAAAGATAAAACACGCCGAATCGCAAAATGGGAAATTAGACTAGGAGAGTATGACATCCAATACGAACCACGAGTCTCAATCAAAGGGTAGGCAGTGGCTGATCTCCTCGCAGACCTCCCCATTAAGGATGACAATTGGCATAACGATGAGGAAGATGACCTCGACACCCATATTGATATAGACTAGCCAGCGTATAGTAAGGGATGACGGCTATACACCAACTGGTCCATCAACGCTGGCGGCTCTGGTCTTTGCATAGTGTTAGTTACTCCAACTAATGAGAAAATTGAGAAAGCCATACGGGTCAATTTCCCCCTCAGTAATAACGTGGCTGAATGCGAGACATTGTTATGTGGTGTAGAAATAACGTTGGCCCTGGGCATCGAAGAACTCTCCATCTTTACCGACTCGTAGCTAGTTGTTAACCAGCATAGCGGGACGTTTCAGGCCAGCGGCAGGATGGCCGGTTACATGGAAATCCTAAAACAACGATTAAGCAAGTTCTGCAAGGTCAACCACGAACACATCCACCGTGGTGAGAATAGATACTCGGACGCCCTTGCGTACCTAGCAGGAATCATCGACGACAAGCTCCGCATCATCCAGATCGATATCCTTGATAAACCGAACATTACCTTAAACACAATACCAGCCATGCAAACTGACCTACTCGTTCCCCCCGACTGGTGCCAACCTCTAGTTGACTTCCTCAGGGAACACCACATCCTTCCTGATGACTGATTAGCAGCCGAAAGCTTCCGCAACAGAGCCTATAAATATTGATGGTTAATGGCAAACTCTTACGAACAAGCCTATATGCTCCACACCTCACTTACATTGCTGGAGAGAGAATCAATACAGCTATCGCAGAAATTCACGACAGTGTCTATGGCGCCCACATAGCCAGTCGTTTCATGGCTAACCGTGCTCATACCCAAGGGCTATGTTGGCCAACAATGCGACAAGATTTCATAACATACGCCCAAAAATGCGACAAATGTCAAGTCCACGGGCACATGATCCACGCACCAGCCGTCGACCTCCATGCAGTTTTCTGCCCCTGGCCATTTACAAAATGGGGATTCAATATCGTCGGGGATCTCCCAATGGCGCGCAGGAGATGCCAATGGCTACTTGTTGCAACAGACTATTTTACCAAATGGGTTAAGGCAATTTCCCTCGCTTGGATTAGGGAGGAAAAGGTCATCACGTTCCTATGGAAACACATTATCACACGGTGTAGCGTCCCGCAGTACTGATGACCGACAACGGAACACAATTCATGGGATGAAAGGTCACAGATTTCGTATGTCCTTATCATATAAAAATCCTCCCCCAAGCCCTAGGTACCCCCAAGGAAATGGGCAAGCCGAGGCTACTAACAAAACCATCATCGACGGAACCAGCAAACGACTGGGCACGATCAAAGGTCGCTAAGTGGACGAGCTGCCCCACGTTCTATGACCCTACCGAGCTACCCCTCGGAAAAGTAGGTGCTTCACACCATTTATGCTCACTTATGGCACCGAAGCAGTACTCCCTACTGAAGTTATCGCAAATACGATGAGATCCCTAATTGTTGACAGTGCAATCAACGACCGATTACTTGCTAAGAACCTCAACTTCATAGATGAAACCAGGGAGGAAGCCTCTTCCCGGATCCTACGGTATCAAGAGACACTGAAAAGAAGCTATCACAAGCGAGTAATCTCTCGGCAGTTCTGCGAAGATGGCTACGTCATGAAAAAAGTCTTCCCAACCGCTCACAATCACAACAAGGGAAAATTACTGCCTAACTGGGAAGGCCTTTATCTCATATCCCGCGTTGCCAGCGGTAACACATACTACCTACTCAACTGCGATAAAGAGGAACTCAAATCCCGCTGGAATGCCATGAACTTCCGCAAATGGGTTCACTAGAAATACATTACATGTACATAATCACTCGTGCTCAATATAAGTTCAGGTTCAACATTACATTCTCAAGTGTAGATCCTAATTATCTTATCACTCGTCTTCAACGAGATAAAAATCATTTTATAAAACGAAAATAGATAACTGGGGGCGCCTTTGACGTAGGGTGTCCTCACAGAGCATAAAAGTCAAGGTGTCCTTAATGATGGCCACCCTCGCAAAATATGAAAATCGCTTTTTGACGTAAAAATGAAATCACTTAAATTGGGGCGTCCTTGACATAGGCCGTCCTTACAAAGCATGAAAACTGAGGTGCCCTTGACGTAGGCCATCCTCGTAAAGTACGAAACTCAAGATCCTTGAAGTAGGCCACCCTCACAAAACACAAAAGTCGGTTTTTGACGTAAAAAACTAAACCCCTTAACTGGGGGCGTCCTTGTAAAAGTTAAAGTTGAGGGGTCTTTGATATAGGCCACCTTTGCAAAATAAGAAAGTCACTTTTTGACGTGAAAATGAAATTACATAACTGGGGGTGTTCTTGATGTAGGCCGTCCTCGCAGAGCACGAAAGTCAAGGTGTCCTTGATGTAGGCCACCCTCACAAAATATAAAAATTGCTTTTTGACGTGGAAACAAAATTACGTAACCGAGGATGTCCTTGACGTAGGCTATCCTCGCAAAAGTACAAAAGTTGAGGTGTCCTTGAAGTAGGCTGCCCTCTCAAAATACGAAAGTTGTTTTTTGACGTAAAAATGAAATCACTTAACCGGGGGCATCCTTGACGTAGGTCGTCCTTGCAAAGCATGAAAATTGTGGTGTCAATGATGTAGGTTGCCCTCACAAAATTTGAAAGTCATTTTCTGACGTAAAAATGAAATTACGTAACTGGGGGCATCCTTGACGTAGGCCGTCTTCACAGAGCATGAAAGTCGAGGTGTCCTTGATGTAGGCCACCTTCGCAAAATATGAACATCGTTTTTTGACGTGAAAACAAAATTACGTAACCGAGGACGTCTTTACGGAGGCCATCGTCACAAAGTATGACAGCCGAGGTGTCCTTGAAGTAGGCCGCCCTCACAAAATACGAAAGTCATTTTTTGCCGAAAAAACAAAATCATTTAACTAGGGGCGTCCTTGACATAGGTCGCCCTCACAAAGTATAAAAGTCGAGGTTTCCTTGATGTAGACCGCCCTCGCATATTATGAATGTCGTTTTTGGACGTGAAAATGAAATTATGTAATAGGGGGCGTCCTTGACGGAGGCCGTCCTCCCAGAGCACGAAAGTTGAGGTATCCTTGAAGTTGATCACCCTTGGATAATATGAAATAACATAACTAGGACAACCATGAAGTAGGTCACCCTGGTAAATACCTAAATCAAGTTTTCTATTAATTAGGTTGCCCTCTCAAAATATGAAAATTTAATGGGCCAATCCCGCCTAATCACTGTGGCCTAATCGCATAATGACCAGCGTAACCTAGTTCTATGAAGACTGCTTAAAAAGTTGTCAGATATTTCGTGCCTAGTTTTAACGAACTATTTAAAATGAGGTTGCTAATTAATTAACATAATAACTACGGCAAATATTACTGGTCACCAGATTTAATTTCAGAACCACCGATAATAAATTTTCATATAACTTTCTAGCAAGTTTACTGGTAGACAAAACTAAACACAGCAGAAAAAGACTTGATTCAGAGAAAATTTACAAGGAACAATAGGGATACGACCCCTCCTATTTTCCATAGCCCGACCAATCTCAACTAGCCGCTTTGACGTCCTCCTCGGCCATCATGCGCAACACAATTTTACGGCTTACACGATTCCGCACTTGATCCCACAGAATAAGGTACCAGAACCGCTGCTTTTCCTGCATCTTCCTCTCGGGTATGGGGTGGGCTGACGGATCAATATAGGTTCAATGTAATGGCTTCCCAGCAAGCCTAAACTCGCCAAAGTAGAACTTACTATAAAACTCCACACAGATGCTTACCCGTGCTTCATATTTAACCTTCGACCGTGTCTGCATCTTTCTCCCCTAGATGTCCGGACTTCCGATCCCCATCTCCAATGATAAAATAAAAGTGCTCCTCCCACAAGTTTGTTAAAGCGCAATGACATCTCTCTCCCACAGGTCTATACTTATACAAGCCTCACTGCCATGGGGAAATCCAAGAGCCATCCCCCTCATTAATTACGCAGCACATGTCCCCCCAAATGGCCCCACTCACTGTCCCTTGAAACTCCCAATCTGCATTAATAACAGACATGATGTTTTGCTAATATTAATCCCTCACTACATGACCAATACGAGGTCATCATAACGAGAACACCCCAAGACCGTCGTTAACACGATAAAGCGTGCAAACTAAAATTATGTCATTATAAATATATCAAGCAAACAATAAGTTTTGCAATAAAGTGTTACACAGGCTCCACAAGTTTCATAAGTTTACATACAAAAAATTTCAAGTTATGTTAATTAATTAGCAACCTCATTTTAAATAGTTAGGCAAGGGCCGCCCCCTCCTCCTACGCATGTTGCGCCTCCTCTTCAGGGGTAATATCCATCTTGCCCCTGGTAGGCAGAGGGCCTTGATGTCCGGAATACCCCATATGATGCAACTCTGGTACATCTTACGTTTGACGCAGCACTAGCAGCGGTGGAGCCAACGTATCCCCCCATCAGTTCGTAGATAAATGAAAATCCTCTTCTAAATGAGCATTGCCCAATACCAGCTCAACAATACGACCCTGCAAACCGTCCGTTACTTGCTTCGCCCCAACAAACTCCTTGCGAAAGCCCTGCTCGCTGGCTTCCTTCTCCAGCGATAGAGTCCTTAGCCGTCCATGGGTCACCTCCAGGTCACCATCAAATGCAAGCTTCGCGTTAGTCAGCACTTTTAATTATTCTTCGAGCCCAGCGGTCCTGCTTGTATCGTGCTCCGCTAGCTTACAATGAAGAGCCTCTGTTACAGGTTCCTCTACGCTGACTTTATTTCTTCCTGCCGCAATTCCAGCTCAGCATTGTAGTTGGCAAGGGTATTGGCCCAGAGAAACGAGGTCTCGAGCGTAAGGGTACCCTTTATGAAATAAACTAAATGATTTATTAATCATAAGTCTGACGAAAACAGACATATAACCAATAAAGCAATAACTTACCCGGACAGCGGCCACGACCACTGCACGACGAGCCCGAGGATCGTCCAGCGCCTTAGCAAGGAGTTTCTTTTCCTTCTCCATGTAAGGAGTACTTTGTACTTCCCCTTCTGGCAAACTGCCCTCGAAGAGTTTGATGTTTCCTACCGAACGGGTCCCTTCCTCGACGTAGGAATGAGACAACGGCTCTTTTTCCTTGCCTCGCAGATGTCCCTGTTCCTCGTCCAAAAGACTGACAGTTACTGACCTCTACAGCTTTACGACTGGGGCATCCTCCGTATGACCACTGACCCCCCGTAGCCCAGAACTCTGCTCAGCGACAAGAGGCGCGACAGCATTTAAGTTGGACATATCATTTCCCCTCAGACTTAAGAACCTCGGCTTCATTCCAACGCTTTTCGCAGACTTATAACTATGCACACTTTCCACATAATATGTATTGATTGTGGGACGGATACGAGGCTCGCTATACTTGATCGCTGACCAGTATTTGTCAAAGTAAAACTTCCCGTCAAGGATGTTGGTCAGCACTTGGTTATCTTTATTTTTATGACCGAGCACACGCAAACGAGACAACTTATAAGATGCCCTCGCTAGCGTCATACCTATAAAATAAAGAGCAATCATTTAGTCAACGAATAACAGGCACTCACACACAACTTTTATAAATTATATGAAGGAATGTACACTTAGTATTAAATACGTTATGATGTAAACGACGGTTAGGCTCATTGTCATAATCAAAATCCCCCGTCACTAGAATTGGATATTGACACCAATAATTCCTACTCGTCGGCAACTTAAAAATCTTTGGATCGCCTGATTTACAAGCTATATAATACCAATGCCTTCACTCAGGCGCAGAAGGATGCATGACTCACTGACACCTTGGCCCTGCATCACCCTCCATACCCAGGGTCGCCTTACCTACGACCTTTTTCTCCTTGGACGAAGTCCGAGTTTGTCGTCCCTCTTGCCTCGCTTGCGCTCGTGAACATGTAACACGAGGAGACGCCGACTCTTTTAACGTCTCGTCCCCATCACGTTCGACCTCCGTTCCCTCCGTAACATTATCCCATTAACGCAGACAACGTCCCGTCTTGTAAGCGACCATTATGTCCCCACAACCTACAATCCAATGAGGAGTCACCGACTGAATAATTAGCTGACATCCCGTTATCACCCGGTAAAAGTTAGCATTTATTTGCCCCCGGGAGCGCCCAAACGAATTCAAACATTTTTAGTTAAATAATCCAAGGGAAACCTCAGCCCTGCATCAAATTGCCCGAAGTAAACAATGTATTGGTTGGATACTAATATTTGACAATTCGGCCATATCCACTTACTACTGCCTCGAGCTTTCTCCAGCTCGTTAACAATGTCTAGAAACTCTATCGTGATCCCTAGACTCTCATAATCAGCCAGCGTACCAGGCAACCTCCACACGCTTGGATAAGGCCAAAACGACTCAGAAACCCCCTTCTCACGGCCACTAAAAATGTCTTCATGGGCCAGATCTCCAAATACTCTCCCAAGCACCACAAAGTCCGCCTGCGATTCTACCCTCAAGTCACGAGGCACCAAAGTTCATGCCTAGTGGTCATGACCGCCCATCCACCCCATGGGAATGGCACACGATGGCTTGGACGTTGAGCCCTTCATCGCTGACTCATCCTCAAATGCAACCATATTTCAGCTCAGCTTTTCTCTTTTCTTTCCCTCGTATCAATCTAACGATCTGTGCTCTGCACTCGTATGTCCCTGCACGAGCCAGGTGCAAACGTCAGTCTCAACCCTAAGGGATCGAAGGGTATAATGGCCACCTAACTTACAATGGCACCCTATAGCCAGACCACCCCCTGGCGTGGCCCTAAAGCCAGGCTACCTCCTGGCGCGGCCGCCGAAAGTCGATGCGACTCCGTGACGAATAACACGATTCGTCCCGGAGCCACATTCACCACAAATTTTTGGATTACCACCGTTAGGTGACACAATCCTCGTTTAGCTCGGGCATTTCACATGATTCCAAAGCATATCAAAGAAATTAAGCGACGGCAAATGATACAAGTTAAAAGGGAAAACTAACCTGAGAATCCCAACGCGAAAATATACAGTACCAAATATTTCTAGCTCCAACCCAAATGCAATAGTTCTGTTCTTCCAAAGAATTTTTTTTTCAAACCAGAGGAGAAGCTTCAAGCTTATAGCTGTCTGTCCTATTATAGTGGAAGAGACGGTCAAGTAAAAAGACAGTTTTCTAGAAAATTTCACGAGGCCCAAGCACATCATTCGCCACATTACCCACTATGCCAGCAGTCATACCGCACACTTTCCCACGAATTTAATATTCAGCCCCCCTCCCGAGACAGGCCAGACAGACTGTCAAGCCCTCCGTAGAACGACTAACACTACAACAAAAGGGCTAAAAAATGAGGGCAGTAGTCTGTCGCTTTATAGAAAAACGAGGGCAGTTGTCGTCGCTTTAACCGTCGTCATTGGTTAGCCGCATTTTTTAACAGTACTACTGGCCGTCGTTTTTCAAGGCCGATACGACTACGCAAACCCGTCGCTAATTGGCGATAACAATAAGCGGTCATTTTTTTCGTAGTTAAACAAAGCATTTACTGGTAAAATACGACTACTAGGACATGTCTTTTTTTTCCCGCTAACATGGGCAAACAAAACGAGAGCCAAAACCACTGTAATTTACTAGAATATTTTTTCTTTTCAGGTTTTGGTATATAGGAACAAAAAATAACAATAGCAAAGAAATAAAAGTATTATTAATCAAAAAATATAAGGTATCATTATTCAAAAAAAAATGTTGTAAGACTACATAAAATTTTTGAATCATTAATAAAGAGAACTTTCTATATCCCTTCATCTTTGAACAACTTGTTTCTCATTAAAAATGGAGCACTTGTTCTTTGCATGCCCTTTCTCAAATAAGGTTTGGTCCTTGGAAATCCTTTGAACTCTTGGCGTATCAGTCACTCTTCAAATATCAGCACCGTAAGTAATTAGTGGTTTTACACAACGTGAACCATAGGACTGAACCCATCCATTAGCAGAGAAGGCAAACCCCTTCAGCTGTTCTCCAAAGTACTCCACCATGTCTTTCCTCTGCAGAATTTTAAGAGAGTGTAATCAATTTTAAACAAATTTGATGAAATAAACTTATATATTGGGTAAGCCAAGATCTTTCTCGTTAGGTGTCGTACCCAAGGTTCTCCATGCACAAGAACATCAATGTCAAGGTCTTCCTGCAACTTGACGACCTTGTTGATCTCTTTTTTCATGGCTTTGATGTACTCCTCTTCAGAGATCCTAGAAGGTTATATAGGGTTCGGTAATAGTGTGTTTTGATACATAAACGGATATTAAATATTTACAAAGCTTTCAACTCCCTCAATCCTATTGTGCTAAATCGAAGGACTTACTTGTTTGCTTTGTATTCCCGTCTAACCTTACGTAGATTAGGGGTTTGAGGAAATGACACAATGGTCGGGGTTGGAAGAATTGAGAGATTATGGTTCTTTTGTTGTGCATCAGGTCTAGCAGCTACTGGAGTGCCGCGACGATGTTCTGATTCCCTTATAGTAGAGGCCTGTAGTTCAAAAGATTAGCATCAGTAAATAATTGTGTGTAAGAGAGAGAGAGAGAGTTTTACACTATTTGAAATATATGAACAAAAGTGCTACTTGCTGCTTTCTGAACTGCTTCATCATTCACCCTGGGTGATGGTTTTCTAGAAGCTTGGGATGCAGTGTTGGCTGAAAAGAATGCCTATATATAAAATTAAAGATAAGAAAGGGTATATTACAATTATTGGTAGAAAAAAATAGGGCTTTCGATGTTGCCCGTACCTCATCCTTTTCACCGGCCAATGCCTTGGCCAAGGCATTAACCTCAAGAATTTTCTGTGTAGCAAAAGTTACCCAAGAATTAATCTCCTCGTCTAGCAAATAAGTGAGCATGAAGTAAAAACAGCAAGTTTCTCTGCAATTCATAAGCAAGCTATGCTTAGGACTTAAATGGTCGGATAATGGCAAAATTAGATTTAACTTAGACAGAATCAATTAAATGTCTGCACTTGTATCCTAGTAGTGACCAACCAAGGGATCTCATATTGTGAGTTAACAATATAAAAGGCCGAATTTCGTTAATATATAACTCCATACATCGTGGATGGATTAAAGAGCATTTGGCATGTTCTTTACTTTCCTCAATGTAGTTTAACCACTTCAATAGCCTAACATAAATATCCAATGTCTAACTCCTACTTTCTTAATTATGGATCCACTATTATACATTGTACCTTTGCTAACAATGCCTTCAAGAGTTTTGAGGGCAGTAAGAGAAGCTTCGAGATCATTGGCCCAAATATTACGACCGTCAACAACACCAGCAAAGAGATACTTTTCAGAAGGAAATCCCAAAATTTTAACCAATTCAAGAGTTTTGTCTACACGGACAAGATCCAACCCAATTGCAAAGACACCCTTCAACGAGATGATCGTCCTAAAGAAGAACTAGAAGGCAGTCAAAGGAGTCAGAAATGCCAAAATTTAGTAGTCAAATCTAAGGATATAAATAAAGCAAGTCCATATAGTTCAACTTACTTGTATGCCTCGGCAAGGAGATTGGCAAAGTAGGTCTCGATAATAACACTGAACCCAGACAATGCATCCTCTAACTGTTCATAAGCTTCAATAAATGCTTTCAGTTTATAAGAATCCAAATCCTTCACAAGTGTTGGTTCATCAATTTGAACCCAAGTAGCCCTGACAGCCTTCAACTCAGCCAAAACTTGTCTGTAATGACAAGGATATAAAAATGAGATGGAAAAATCTGAGATTCAGATATAAAAAGATGACATAAATCACAAAAGTTGATGTACTAACAGAAAACTTACTTGTACACTGGAATGATCTTTCCAAGTAATGAAAGGAGGGAAAATGATTTCTCAACACCCTTTGCAGGCTTTGACAACAATAAGTAGGAAACATGGCCAACAAGAACTGGGACTCTCAATTCCAAGCTGCAACGAGACAACATAGAGTCGGCATACTTATGGCACCATAACTTGCAGAGATAAAAAAAGTCCAAATTGAACTGGGTAGGCCATATAAAGTACAATGTATATCCATGCTTTAAAAACATTCTTAGATCTTCCTAAATCAACATACATTAATTAGATGATATATCTCTTTCATGAAAATTAGTATGTTTTGACTTGATTGTATATATGGACAAATCACTGATATAGTGTGATTTATGAACTAAATTAATATTAATTGCGACATTTACAGTATCATATTGATATAACACTACTAGATTATATAATGTCATAATTCTGTAAGATACTTTGGCAATATACTGATATAACACTACCAGATTATATACATTATTTTTGATAAGTTATTATATCAATTACCTCCTTAGCCTCCTTGTACTTAGTCACCGCCTTATGAGAAGAATAAGCGAACTTCAGATCAGGACTCAATTTAGACAGAATGTAGTGGCCATGAATGGATTACCTGAGATAAGCACAAAACCAAAAATAAGGAACCGCGCAAATAAAATGTGGATTAAGTTAAAGAAAACTGATTTCAATGAAATTCAGCAAAGTATTAAGGTTTGTAGGGAGTCAACTAGTCAAATTAATGGAAAGCATTTGGCACAAGTGTTGTTACATATTAAGCAAAAATGTGAATCAACTACTAGTCTATTTTTATCCTATGATAGGCAAAGAAACACAAATTAACAA
>JACGCM010001083.1:0-39809 GCA_014058105.1 Kingdonia uniflora | reverse complement strand
GCACTGGATCTCGATGTTCTTAAGCGATCAATCTATATTGACTTATTACTAATAGTTCATCACTACTCTCGAGAAATACAAAAGATAGCAAAAATGATCGACTATGTGGCCCTAGTTGCTAACAGAATGAGTAGATTCAAAAGCTACACTTAATTATTTACTGTAGAGAGAGAATTGACATGCTAAATTTTCTGGCTTATTTAGCTGGGCTATTATATATAGAAGCAAGATACTCCAAAATAAGTGATTTCAACCCCCAACATTGATCTCCTAACGATATGCGCGATTAACACAGGGGGCAATGAAGATGAGGACGAAGATTGGAGAAACTTTCATCGCGTATCTCAGACCAAAAAATGAATGTGATGGGCCACTTCTAGAAGATCCAAAAGAGCGCAGATAGTTGATCAAAACTCTAAGCATTATACAGTTCAGAAAGGTAACAACCTATACAGGAGACCAGTCACCGAACCATACCTCAAGTGCATCTTCCAAAATAAGTAGATGGATGCTCAAAGATCTAAATGAAGGACTTATGGCTCCCACGCTATAAGTTGTTCACTCACAAACATAGCTATTACATAATGAGTATTTTGGCCCGGCATGAGAAAATAGGCCGAGCAGTATTCAAGAAAATGTGACACATTCCAGAGGCACAATCCCCAATTTAAGCACCTGCAATCGAGCTCCATGCTAGCAAAGTATTATCGCCTTTCAAGAGGTGGGCACTAGATCTAGTGGGAGAAATCTCAAACACACTGGGTAACTGCAAGTTCTTACTCGTAGCAACACATTACTTTACAAAATGGCCGAAGGAGCTCCTCTTTGTCGAATTCGCAAAAAAGAAGTCATCTCGTTTATCTGGAGCATATCGTCACACGATTTGGTTGCCCCTACCTGATTCGGATCGATAATGGACTACAGTTCATTAGAGAAAAAGTAGTGGCATTCCTCAACAAACACAATATTATTCATTCACCATCTAATCTGTATTGCCTTCATGCCAATGGGCAGTCTAAAATCACGAACCAAACCATAGTAGATGGAATCAAGAAGAGACTTAAATTGGAGAAGAAGGGAAGTTGGATATAGAAACTGCCATATGTCTTGTGGGCTTACCGCACTAATCCGAGAAAATCTACAGGATGTTCCCTTTTTCTCCTTGCTTATGGAACTAAAGTTGTCATCCCAACATAATATCACTGCCCAGTCATAAATCACGTGCTAACTGATGAAAAGAATGAATTCACGTTGGCCTGCAAATTGAACTGGATAGATGAAACACGAGCACGAGCCATTGCCAACCTAGGTCGCTATCATTAGATGCTGGCCAGCTCATACAGCAGAAGAGTTCGTAGTCGTAATTTCCAAATTGACGACCTAGTCCTTCGCAAGATCCCTTAAAGCAGTAAAGAGTTGACATTGGGAAGCTCACAGAGAATTGAGAGGGTCCATTTCTAGTGGTGGGACGAACTGGCCTCAGATCCATGACAAGGGATGGAATCCAAATACTAAGCCCTTGGAGCACTAGAAGATTGAAGCGATATTATCGTTAAATCCCTCATTTTCTAAGCATAGGATACATCTACTATCATTTTTACATTCCAAAAGTGAGATTACAATCTCCAATGGTATGTACATTCTTTTCTACTCAATAAAACTTTTAAAAATTTCCCACATTACTCTCTACAATCATATATGTAGTTATCTACTAAATATCAAAGATTAAAGCCAATCAATGTAATATTTGCTTTCAATTGATACACATCTATCATCTACTAAATCTCAAAGATTAAAGCAAATATAATATTAGCTTTCAATCGATACACATCAAGATAAAGCAAAAGTCAAACTAGCTTTCATCTATCTAACATCTACTATACAAAAATAAAAATAGGACACTTCTTTATATAGGTCCTTCTTGGAATACGTCAGCTGAACTTTCCCAAAATTTAGAGCTCTAGAAGATACAAATTTTAGTGCTCTACCAACAACCAGCCCTCTGCATATTTCCACCCGTTCCCCCGTAATAGGACCAATGCCGATTTTCATAAAATTCATACAGTTACGATTATCTACTTTAGCCTTAAAAATACAGCCCTTCAAAACCAGGCAGTCATGCAACGTGTCCCTTTCCAACTCAAGCCTCTTAACTTCCTTCACAAAGTAGGCCATTACCGCCATCATCTCCCTCGAATGTACCTTATCCATGAAAAGCCTATCTTAATTCTGTACGGCCAGTTTAATAAAATTAATTAATACATCCTTTTTGATAATGTTTATCCAACTTTGCGTAGCGAGTCTTGGCTTTCTCCAAGCTTTTTTCCAAATCTGCTACATGTTCATTAAAACCCCTCAGCATTTCTAAAGATTTACCCTGTTCGATAATTTCTCTTTATGCTCGTTTAGCTCCTAAACTTCACGTCGCAATGCCAACAACTCTGCCTCCTTTTTCTATAAAGCCTCATTTACGTCATTCCGACTAAAGCTCGCATTCTTCAACAATTCATTCTTTTTCCTTAATGCATTTTCCAAGTTTTTTTTCTTAATTTAAGCAACATTCAACTTATCCCCATTCTTTCTAGCTCGTTCATTTTCTTTCCTTACGGCGGCACGAACGCAAACCAAATTTGCTTCTACTGATTTGATCTGAACATAAGAATGAGCCAATTTTACCTCTTTCTTCCTCAATTGTTCCCCCACATTATTGACATTCCAATTTAACTGATTTTATTCTACTTTTAAGGCTCCAATACTGTACTGAGAATGATCTGCATCTTACACTTCACCGTCATTTTCTCTAAATTTCCTTCCAAACTCTTTACCATGCTCTTCAATTTCTCACCTCACTTTGAGCACTTACTAGCTCACCTTGAGTCTGACCCAGTTCAGCTTCCTTCTTCTCGATCTTCTGGATTAGCTTGCTAACTGTCTTTTCTGACTTAGTCAAGTTCAGCTCCACTTTTACATGCTGGTCTGCACTCTCTTCCGATTCCTGATTAATCCTATTAATTCAAGTTTAAACTCATAATTACAGCTCAACACATCTTCTTCACGAGATCGTACGGCTTCTAGATCGGCCTGCACAACAATTCAATTTCACGTTAAACATGAAAACAAACATACTTTTCATATAAACAGTTTCAGCATAAACAGTTTACATACAGTCAATTTCTATATATATAGACCTACCACAATGAGCTAATTTTTAGCTTTCAAGCTATGAAGATTTCTCGCTCTGGAGGCCATAAGCTCTACAATCTCAGGATCAGATGCATACAACGATCTTATAATATTCTAAGGTACAAATTTTTTTAATACTCTCTCATTGCTTTTCTCAGTTTATGAAAAAGGCCAATCATATAAGTCTGGTTTCTTCTGGTGTAGTTTTTTTTTTGAAGACACTAAAGCAGGGAAGATCCTAACTTTCAAAACCTACTCCTGTCATTTTTAACAACCTCACTTTTCTCTATTCTCTTTGGCCAATCCTTAACAAGCTACACATAAATCACTTCAATTTTTTTTGCAAAATTCTTTATATTTTTTAACTTGAAACTCCTTACGAACAATCAGGAGAGCTGTTGCGTATGCAGAATTTTTCTCCCTAGTGAGCTCTTTCTTTAAACCCTCAATTGTGGGGTACAACTTTTTAAGTTCCTACAATAATGTTTCTACATAAATATGGCATAGTTCGATCCATAGATTTACTTTAAATATAATCAATACAACAAGAATTCCTTTTCCATAAACAAATCCTCTCATATTCCAGCTTACTTTACCTTGTCATTCTCTTCCCCTCCTTGGTTCACTCGCTCGGAGTTAACAAAAACCGCATTCAACCATGGCAAAGTATCCTGGGGAGGAGTGCTGCGAGTTCGGGCTCATCTTCTATATCAGGAACCTCAGCATCCATAAATTATCCTTCTGATATTGCATGGACATCATCCAAGGAGTAGCCTTCCTTAATAATCTTTTACACGAGATTATCATGAGCAGCGGTTACTTCATCCACATTATTTGTTGCCTCTTCTCCAAGCTTGTCCATAGCTACCTCGAAGGAATACCTTATGTTTGTAACCTTTGAGCTTGGGCGCACTTTCTCATTCGTTAAGTCAGCTCACTCCTTCGCCAACTCTTTCTCAAGTCGAGCAGCCCTCTTCTTGAGCTCTGCCTTCCCATCCTCAAATCTAAGGAAAATACCCTTCAGAACACGTAAAACTTATGCCAACAAACATACAAAGATCAAATTCGAACATTTCAAGCAAAAATTAATCATTATAGTATTACACTTACTCTGCACAACTCCATTTTCACAATAACATCCAGCTCCACGGTATCTCCTTGAGCAGCGAGTCTGAACGAGCAACTCATCTTCATTGCTCGAAGTTCCAACATTATCCTTGACCTCCCCCACTATAGCAGGAGGGGGGCTACTTACTTTTCTCTTTTTTGAGGGATCTTCGACCTCCCCGCTCTCTGCAGTTGCAGACTTCGAGCCATCGGCCTTCCTACTCCTCTCTTTGGTTATATTTGGCTCGTTTTCCCCGATATGGATCCTGCAGGTTTTAACTTCAAGGACATGGCTCCAGCTTTTGCTATAGCTAGCCATTTTTCAATATTCACTGACGATCCAACTCCATCCCTAACAGGTGGGCTAGCTCCAGTCATTTTTCTCTTGGTCTACGACTTTTGGACTTTAACTGACCTACTGTTAGTCCTCCTATACCTGACATTCTCAAGCTCACCAGCACAACCTCGAGCTCAATTCCCTCTTGAGCTACCGTATCGATCAAAGATTATTTCCTCTTCACTTTAGAATGGGGATCTGCATACAAATAAAATATTGTCAACAACAAACAGGCTACTATCAACACATACAATTTCGTATTTGTAAGAGTTACTTACTTTTCTTCAAAGTTTTATATTTAAGATCCAGAGGTTCCTTGTGAGCTCGTTGGAGACATTCGCCTTTCACCCATATCAAATTATCATTACATACTCTTCCAGCTGAATTTAAGTCGAAAAATTGGGGTCAGCTCGAACTCGAACAAAAATAATATTGTAAAACATCTGAAGGTGTTATTCTTCTCTCATTCTCTTCAAGATCCAACCTCTTATTTAAATTCTCTCAAACATTTATCACCTCCCACGTGTTCTTGTTTAACTGGGTAGGGCACGCCTCGATCTTATTCAAAATACCTTTAACAAGATTACTTAAAGGCACAACTAACTCGTATTCAAACTGGGTCAGATAATATAAAAAACTTTCACCTAAATCACCTTCCCTATTCCCATTGAAATACTCAAGGGAAATAGACTCTGAAATTTTCCTATGAAACTTCTCATGGTCTAAATCAGGCAACAAGAAAAATGTGCTTTCACGATTTTCATCTGCATACTCCCTAAAAGATCTCCCGCCGTACTCTATCACATTCCCTCATTTACTACCTAAACTACTTTTTTCCATTTATGAAACTCCCTGAACTCATCTGAGTCCAGTGGATAATCATAAGGATTACCAGGGAAGTCTAGAAACTCAAGCTTTTCCTTACCTTTCTTATCCTCTGAAGTACTCTCCTCCTCCACCTCCTGAACAGGTTCATTCGATGGGCTATTAACTATTAGCTCCCCCCCCCCCCCCCCCCCCCCCCCCCCCCGCAGATTTGGAACCCTAAATTCCTGCAGTTGCGTCATTAATCAACCAGCCAGAGGTCGAAGTCTCGATAAGTTTGCGAAAGGACGTTTATTTTTAGAATCTTTCGTACGTATATACCTACATATAGGTCCAAGTATTTGTCACTTTCCTTTTTTTTTTTTCTATTTTGTTCAAATATGATAATACAAAAAAAAAAAATATTGTATTATTTTTCTCTACAGTACTTAGCACTAACACAGAGCAGACACATTCCAAAAGCCATTTTCTCCAAAAGTATAGATGAAAACTTTCCATATATAGTGCACATTTTCGAAATTCAAAAATACACAAAATGAGGGAATCATCAAAACATACACAAACATTCAAATCAAAAGGAAAGAGTACAGCCAAGAATAACCACTAACCTTCAACAACAAAAGATGAATCAGGAACCCCAAACGTCTCTTTCTTCATGACATAACTCAGTAACCCGAGTTTCTTCTCTAAGCCCATAATGGCACTTTCCTCTTTCCTACGATGACGGTGCCTACTCTCCGGGTTTCCTTCTCCAATCTCTCTACAATCTATTTTATTTTTCTCTCTCTAGATTTTTGCCTTAATCTTTTTTATAAACGTTTGGAAGAAGAAAAAGAAGGACTATTTATAATTTTTCTTTCTAACCGCTTGCAGTTTTTGGGACTCACGCAAGCCGCCCTTGATTTTCCAACCGATGCCCCTCTTCCATGTATCTGTCAGACGATTCATACCTTTTGGGTAAAAGTAACTTTTCATCATTAACCCAAACCCTTTAATTAAATGCATCTCTCTCTCACACACCTCTCCATATTCATGATAACAAAAAGTCAAACTACACACAATTGAACTATACCTTCACCATCATACTCATACTCAAGTTTTTTAGTCTCCTACTCACCATCCTTATAACAATTACAACGTCATTCCCAATGCTCTTAATTCAAAATTCAAACAAGTCCTCAACAATTTTCCCATAGTACTCTGTACTATATTGAATACATTATTTTGACCTAAACACAAGTTTTCCAACTCAAATATAGTTACATCTAAAATAGACAAGGTGCCCTATAGCACCACATCTGATCCGCTCATCACCAACATAACTCTCATCTTCAACCGCTATCTCATCTAATACAATCTTCTTCACAACATTTTTTTGAGCTTTCGGCTCAACGATCATTTCACGGAATACTTCACACTAAAAATGACGACCAGCCTCATTCTCCTTCGCCCTCGCATTCAACCCCTCCAACTATAGTACAGATTCAGGTAAATCGATATCGTAATCTAGCTGCCCAAATATCCTTTTGCGAACTTCAACAATATTTATCGCTAAACGCCCTTCCACCGCATGTCAAACTCTATAAGAGCGAGTCCTCACCATGGTTACTCATTTAACATCTTCATCTACACCCTTATTTATAAACACAGAGTACAGTCATGTACAATCCTACCTTTTAGGGTGATTCCATGATAATAATCCAAGTTTTCAAATCAAGTTAAATGTATTCTCACCCACATCTTTTTTCCACTACCTTCACATTACCAATATCAATCTCCCCATTCCCTCGAACTAATGTAACATACCCTTATGTCATTTTCACATATTTTCAAGTTATTTTTCACAGTTCACATTACAATATTCTACATGCTGCAAATGCATATAATATAGCCCAATATACAATTTTTGCAGCTTGATGAACATCTTTTTATAAGTTCGAAACAACTAACTGTTTTGTCAATTCAAAAATAGATCCTTCACACAATTCGACACATCTTTATCTAACAGTACTATTTTCTATAGTTCGATATAAGCATTTTATAGATTGATTCGAGATATATCTGACAATTTTTCAAAATATTTTATTTCATTAGCTTGAAAATAAATAGTACAGAGTACTTTACAAAATACAGTAAGATACATGAACTTCTTATAGATCGATCTACAGATTACAATATTTCTCAGATATCAACAAGCTTTCCAATTTGAGCACTAGCAGCTTCTTCTACCCCTGAAACCGCCACTTCTGCAAGAAAACGAAGATGGTTGTAATAGAAGTATACTTCCTCCTTTGAAACTAGCACCATCGCCCAAACAAAATGAAGGTGACAGTAGCAGCTAGCTTCTACCACCTCCTCTACCTACAATACCCAATCACTGGCAGGATAACGGTAGTACTTCCTAACATGGACATCAACTTCCTTACCCTCTTCAGTCATGACATTCTCCACATAAAAATGAAGATACTCCTGACAAAGCTGTACCGATGTGAATATAGAGTGGAAGCAGCACGTAAAGTAATACTCATCCTCAACGTTTACTGCCTCATGACGAGTCATACTTTTAAAATTAGGTCTGATAGAAATGGGAGTCGAAAGATCAAGGGACTAGGTACCAAAATCTCGAAACTGGAGTTCTTACACTTTAGCAAGAACCCAAGCTTCCCTGGCTTAACTTCTGGTGGTCATCATTAATCAAGCTACAATAAAAAAGATTACAGAATTGGAAAGGACAAAAGTACTTACAAATGAATGACCGGCGGTACAACTACAATATTTATAGAGACAAAGCATTAAATACAAGGACGGATTTCTGAAATAATCATCATTAAGAGATATTGTATGGGGAACCCCACAGCCAAGCACATCAGTCAATTCAATACCTCAATCGCATTCAATACCCCAACCTAATGTCCAACATATACTTTACGATTCCAAGATATATCAACATTAGCAAAATACATCATTCGCTTTTGAACAAACATTCTAAATTCCAACTTACAAATTGATGGGAACTTCTCAACTAAAGCCACCTGTGTCTTTAGTTGTGAGGGCGCGATTGTAGGGACCTATCCCTCAAGTTGTGATAAACTCAAACTAATTCAATACCAGACTCACGCAATATACACGTGACATACACAATCAACAATGCCACATAGACCACGAACTGATGAACAACGTGGCTCAAGCACTACAGATGAAATAGAACAAGTCAAAGACACATGTCTCCCACTAACTAGCAGCTACAATTCCAACTACCACTTGCCCCCATTTTTAGAAGAACGTGCTTATGCACAATAATGAACTGAGAGTGAGGACTATAAAAAGGATAAGTTTTAGAGAAAAGAGAACAAAGTTTTTCTAGCTCAAGAGATCATAACTTGTAATTAAATTAATCAGCCTCAAGCAATAAAGTTACAGTTACTTAATCCTCAAGTCGAGGTCATGATTTTAACCTATTCAAATGTTTCCGCGCTAAACATTTGTGTTATTTTTAATATTAATTGTGTCATAAGTACATTTGGTGAAAGAGCCTTTCGAGATATGAAATTAGGCCCTTACAGTGGCTTTTATTTTAGAAAGAAAATTTGCATTAGTGCACCCATATTGACTAATATATTTTGAGTAGATAATGCCACATTATATTTAAAAGCATAGAACAATGAGGGCATATATCATTATATACATACAGTGATAGTCGCATAAAACTATTTTTGTGTGGCGACTTTGTTTATCGTGGAAGCATTAGTACAAGTTCTTCATCCTAAAATGCCTAGGGTTCTAGCCAATAGACCTAGAGGACAATCGAATAGGGAACAAATATTGTGACGCAGAAATATCCTATTCTATTAATCACACACAATTGAAAACCTAAATTACTGGAAAGTAAGTGACACGCAAGATTTATATCCTGAAGGAAACCCACGAATGAGTGAAAACCACCGGCCCAAAGAAATCTACTAGTAAATTAAACAACCGTTATACAAGAGTTAGAACAACGCATTTGTTTCCCCACTAAGTATCTACTTGCCTCGCCAAACCCCAGCCAAAGTCTTCGCATCCTCTCCGGTCTTTACTATTTTCGTGAATCCTTTTAGAATAGTTTGTACCTTAAAGCTTCACCACACTCGAATCCCCGAGTAAGGTTTATGGAAGTGGGCGAGTATTTTAAATAAATGATTTACAGAGGAATCATCAAACCAGGTCCGACCATTGTGGTGTGCGACGACATAGGGCCCGGAAGGAAAAAGGCCCAAAGAAAAAAAAATTGCCTATAACTCAAAAAAAAATTACATTAAGCCCAACCTAGTTTAGATTCGACTTAAGTTTAGACAAAAGTCACAAAACCAAATCTAATTATCTAGAAAGGCTCACAAACCCAAATACTAAAAATAAAAAAAAAATCAAGTAAAAAAGGCCCACTTTTATTTTTCAGACATGGCATTAAAAAAGCTAGGGCCGGCTCTGCATCAAACCCTAGAATCTCTCAAACATATCAAAATTCTAGTATCATCAATTTAATCTCTTAGTTTAAAATAGGATTGAGAATTAAGAGATTAAAGAAGTAAAATACTTTTATTGTTTTTGGAGATTGAAATCAAAGCTGAAGAGAGAATTCCTAAAAGTGTGAAGAGTTGGGTTTTTCAAACATGTGAATTTCTATATATAACAATGTTGAAAAATGAGCCCAAAAGCACCAAAAATGCTCGAGTAAAATATCTCTAAAAACTATTTTTGCCAAACCAATCAACCAATTTTCAAAACTATTTGACTGCTTTTTCAAATATAGTTTGCTGAACTAAAAGTGTTTGACCGGATTTCAAAACTGGTTGACTACTTTTGAAGTGGTCAACCGCTTCCAAGCCGTCCAATCACTTATAACTTGAGTTCTAGAGCTCCAATCAATGAGCCGTAAAATGTTCCGGAATCGTGAGATCATGCTCTACAACTTTCATTTACAAGTTTTTTGAAACCATCATATCAATCAGGAGGAAATCAATATCGATGAAATATGCATATAAACTAAACGATAAGATTTTAAATGTACCTTTCTCATGTAGGGATTCTTTGTGTTTGACAACCGTATAATAATTCCTGTAGATGGCTTCTGATATATATACTCCATCGATGATTGAGTTAACAGTGACACAACCCTAACCTACTCTTATATGAGCACATTTTTCTTATGCAAGATCCATACTCTCATATGAGCCCCTTGCCCTTATGCAAGTCCATTACTCTCATATGAGTAAGGAGTTTATTCCGCATCTCAGACTCAAGCTCCATCTTCGGCCATCATACGGCCATTCGACCTCATCAACATACACGTGGCACATTTATGGCACATTATGGAGCAGTTACAAGGAAAATGAGTTATTCAAGTCGTTACACAATCATTACGAAGACTCATCAAACCAAATATTGTAACGTTCATCATTGAAGTAAATAACGGTTACAAAACGGTCATATTATAAGACCTATAAATAGGACCATAAAGCTACAAAGAAATGACAGATTTTTTCTATCAAGAAAGTCTCTATAAAATACTCAGAGCATCTCTTGTAATAATCTAGCAACTATCAATAACATTATACTTTCTAAATCCTCAAGAAAGGTCATGGTTTTTAACCTATTTAAAGGTTTTCCACGATAAATCTTGTGCTAGTATTCATTTCATTACTTATCTAAACATTTTGATTATCATTTGGTGTAAAAGCTAAGTTCGAATCCCAAAATTAGGCTATTACATTTGGTGTCGTTGTGGGAACGAGGTTCTCAAACTCATTATCTCAAAAAACAACGGATTATCTCTCTACATAATACCGAGCTAAAGCATGTAAGGTTTTTGTTTCTCTGTTTCTTTCTCTCTCAGCATTCTTATTTTTTATGAAACCAGAGCTTCAAATACATTTTACCTCCCATCTCTCTCTCTCCACCCGGATTTTATTTTTGTGGTTGATTCCCTCTCTCTCTCTCGGGTTAAAAAAAGAGAGTTTACTCTAAAATTTCTGTGTTTCTCTATCAATTAACAGTTACTCTCTCTAAATCTTCAATCGTATCTCTAAAATCTGTATTTACATTTCTTTGGTTCGAGATGGGATTTTATTTTCTCCGTCCTTAGATCATCTCCAAGCAACGATTTGGGGTTTTTAACCTTAATTGCCCCTCTTCAACATAATCTTCTCGAGCTCTAGCAATGTCTGGCAAAGGCAAAGGACCAGAGATTGGTATCGATTTGGGAACAATGTACCCTTGCGTTGGTGTTTGGCAGCATGTTCTTTGCCAATTTGGGTATGTTTGATCAGAGAGTTTGCTTTTGATTCACTTGCCGCAAGGCCAGATTTTGAGATGCTTTCTGATCTCCTTGCTACTGTTGTCGACATGAAGAATCCATCCTCAAAAATCATTTATTATGAGCACAATCATGAGCATTGAATCCGTGAAGATCTCATCAAATTAAGATTGGTATTTAGTCTTTAAAAGCGATGTACGAAGCAGTTCGCATCATAACAACGAAGCAGTTCATTTCACACCAACAAAACAGTTCTTTTCATGCCAACGAAACAGTTCATTTCACAACAATGAAGCAGTTTGTTTCATGCCAACAAAATAGTTCATTTCACGCCAACGAAGCAGTTTGTTTCACAGTAACAAGACAGTTCGTTTCACAATTAAAAAAATCTCTTTATATCGAGCTTGGGAGGTCTGGATCTTGCAAACAAACTCAAATGCGAGCTCTAAATAATTGCTCACTGGAGCTTGACAACAGACATCGTTATAGGAGGCTGAAACTCATTGAGAAATCATCGAGTATTATGGTGTACATAACATAATGGCACACACAATGTTCAGATCTGTCGAAACATCAATAATGAGATACGAAATACATAAACCCCGACGGATTGATATCAAAATATCAAGTTCAGATCTGTCAAAATAGCCATTAGAAGAGCTCCATCTTCAGCATTAAATTCTCATATCTTATACCGTCTTAGCTCAGCTTGGTCAAGCCTTGGTATGATCCACGATTCACTACATTTATAGATACAACTTTTGTTGATCTCCAAGTTAATATGTAAACTTTGGTGGGGCATCTTCAACAACAAGATATACAATAACCACATCAACAAGAAGAAGAAGTTGCTCCTGTTTTCCAGCAACAACTTGGTTGCAAATCCACAATTTCAATAACAGGGGTATTATACTCGTATTGATTTTCTTTTATTTGACGTTGGGAATTATTTAATATGTAATCAACGGTTTCAAAATCTGGAACTATGGTTGCGCCATTATCTTGGGTGCACATTGGCTCCATTCTTTAGGCGTAAGTAATTGGGATTTCGCCAATTTGATCATGAAGTTTCACTAACTTAGGGTCGAGTATACTTTGGTCGATGACATGGCAACATCTCCCCTTTACTCCGAGTGCTAATCTCTTACCACCATGCTTAGCAGGTATCTCCCCATTACATTCTTATGTGGGTACAATTCCTTCAAGTTTAGCTCAGCCACCATTGGCACTTCGTCTCTCTGATTGTTGCAGACCAAACATGGCGCTTAAATGAGGGAGACAGACTTGCCACTGCGTTTATCCTATATAGCTTGATCTTCTTCTTTTGAATGTTTCTCTTAGTTCAAACTGGAGTCCTTTTCTTGAAGAATTAGCTTCTCAACTTGGTCTGCGAGTTTCGCAGTTTGATATCATCAGCTTCTATATTCTCGGCTTATCAAAGCTAAATATTTCTGTGGATATCACACCACATACAAGCATAAGTTTTTCTACCAGTGTGGTTAAGGAGATACAATTTTCACTTACAATACATATGATTCATCTCGAGGTACTGGAGGCTATTATATCTTATTATTAATCGACCATAAATCATACTTGGGGGCAAGATCAACCTCATCTTCAAAGCGGTCTTAACTCAGACTTATTATCAATCTCATATCTAAAAGTATTTAAGGTCAGGGTATTCATGCTCATACTTGGGGGAGCTCGATCTCAGTTCCAGGCACAATGCTCGACCTTATCTAATCAACTTAAATCATACTTGGGAGTGAGCTTGACCAGCACATTACAGGTCGGTTATTGGTTCGCCCAATTTGACCAATAGATTACATAATCTATTACAGGTCAGTTATTGG
The DNA here is from genome assembly GCA_014058105.1 of Kingdonia uniflora. Taxonomy (NCBI): domain Eukaryota; kingdom Viridiplantae; phylum Streptophyta; class Magnoliopsida; order Ranunculales; family Circaeasteraceae; genus Kingdonia; species Kingdonia uniflora. Next base: position 26,212 of record JACGCM010001083.1, on the reverse strand, counting down.
TTCGTCCAATTCGACCAAACAGATTACATATCACAGTATTTTTCTACTTTCTCATACAAGTACTTATATAGACAGAATTGTTGTTTAAGCCAATTCAATCTTCTAAATACATTATAGGTCACTTATTGGTTCATCCCTAACCTACTCTTACATGATTCTTGTAGATGGCTTCTCATATATATACTTCATCGATGATTGAGTTAACAATGATACAACCCTAACCTACTCTTATATGAGCACCTTTTTCTTATGCAAGCTCCATGCTCTCATATGAGCCTTTGCCCTTATGCGAGTCCATTACTCTCACATGAGTAAGAAGCTTATTCTGCATCTCGGACTCAAGCCTCATCTTCGGCCATCATACGACCACTCGACCTCATCAACATACACGTGGCACATTTATGGCACATTATGGAGCAGTTACAAAGAAAATGAGTTACTCAAGCCGTTACACAATCATTATGAAGACTCATCAAAACCATATATTGTAACGTTCATCATTAAAGTAAATAACGGTCATAAAACGGTCATATTAGAAGACCTATAAATTGGACCATAGAGCTACAGAGAAAGGACAAACTTTTTCTATTAAGAAAGTCTCTACAAAATACTCAGAGCATCTCTTGTAATAATCTAGCAGCTATCAATAACATTCTTCTTTCTAAATTCTCAAGAGAGGTCGTGGTTTTTAACCTATTCAAAGGTTTTACATGTTAAATTTTATGTTAGTATTCCTTTCATTACTTATCTAGACGCTCTGATTATCATTTGGTGTAAAGGCTAAGTTCGAATCCCGAAATTAGGCTATTACAGTTGACTACTTTTGAACTGGCCAACCGCTTCTAAACCGTTCAATCACTTATAACTTGAGTTCTAGGGATCCAATCATCAAGCCGTAAAATGTTCCAGAATCGTGAGATCAAGCTCTACAACTTTCATTTACAAGTTTTTTGAAACCAACATATCAATCAGGAGGAAATTAATATCGATGAAATATGCATATAAACAAAACGATAAGGTTTTAAATGTACCTTTCTCATGTGGGGATTCTTTGTGTTTGACAACCGTATAATAATTCTTGTAAATGGCTTCTCATATATATACTCCATCGATGATTGAGTTAATAGTGACATAACCCTAAACTACTCTTATATGAGCACCTTTTTCTTATTCAAGCTCCATGCTCTCATATGAGCCCCTTGCCCTTATGCGAGTCCATTACTCTCATATGAGCCCCTTGATTATGAGACTCTTGCTCTTATATAAGCCCTTTACTCTTATATGAGTGTTTTGATCTTATACAAGTCCTTTGCTCATTTATGAGCCCCCTTCTCTTATACGAGCAACTAGTCAATCACTTTTTGTTTGTCTACGTGGAGGGATATTGGTAGGAACCCTATAAGGACAGTTTGGTCATATCCTTGCTTACTTGAGACTAACTCTTGGGTTTTAGCCCATAACCTATAAATAAGAGCTGAAGGTCACCCTAAAGGGGATCATTTTTTTAGAACCTCCTCCTCCATCTCCTAACCCCTAACAGCTCTAGAGGAAGAAGGAGAAAAGACCCAGAGAGTTAAGTGGTACCCTCCTCTGGTGAGACGTGTCCAGCCCCAAATGATGCAGCACTTATTGTCATCCATGGGAGATCTTTGGGGCTTCAATTGGCGCAGTCTGCAATCCGTAACTAAGTCTCCACCAAGACCACCTCTAAGAGCATCTTATGGCAGAGATAAGAGTTGCCCTCATGCAGTTGAAGGACAAAAGCTCTTAAAAAAAATAAGATCTGAGGATAAGAACAGTTATTTAGTAATTGCGAAAGTAGATGCTTAACGACAAACTCATTAATAGAAAATGACCTCAAAGTTATGACCAAGAAAAATCTCATACTTAGACATTATAAGAGCATGAGCACTTCTATAGGCATGAGCCCTTCTACGGGCATGAGCACATTTTAGAATAAATGGCTTATCGTAGAAGCATTAGCCCCCCTATTACCACGAGGGTCATTTTAACTGAAAACGACCTTAAAGTTATAGAAGCCTCCTCGATCTGGTCGACCTTAGACTTACTCAGGTATTACCACTAGAAGATTAAAGAGTACAATACAATGATCGACCACGAGTATGGTTGACCTTGATGGTCATCAATAAAAGACAAAAGATAAAACTTCACAGTCAATATCGACCTTGACCAGATCGAGCTTGCCACGTGAGCATCAGACCTACCAGCATGTTAGTAAAATACAACTATAAAGTAAAGTCAGATAGTGGAAATGAGTTAGACAAAGGATATTCATGTAATTTTACCCTCTAAGGCATCACCTCCCTATAGACTATAAATAGAGAAGGTGAGGCACTAGAAGAAAGGTGGACAATCCCCCCCATAAGTTTAGAGCATTTATCTCGACCTTGTCTTAGCTCTCTCTCTGTCTCTATAATATTCAACCACATTATAATCCCACAAATATATATCATACTTTATTAAAATCCTCTACTGAGGTCGTGGAACACCCTATTCATAGGATTCCACGTAATTGTTTTCTCTTATTATCTTGTTTAACCCCAAAATCTACCTTAGTGTAAGGTCGATTTCACTCTATCTGGAATTACGTCTATACAAAAGTTATGACCAAGAAAATTTTCATGCTTAGACATTATAAGAGCATGAGCCTTTCTACGACCATGGGCACATTTAAAACCAATGGCTCATCATAGGAGCATGAGCTCCCCCTATTACCACTTGGCTCATTTTAACTGAAAACAACCTCAAAGTTATGACCAAGAAAATTTTTGTGCTCAGAGATTTTAAAAGTATGAGCCCTTCTATGTTCATGGGCTCATTTTAGAACCAATGGCTCATCGTAGGAGCATGAACTCCTTATTGCCACGGGGCTAATTTTAACTGAAAACGACCTCAAAGTTATGACCAAGAAATATTTCATGTTTAGACAATATAAGAGCATGCGCCTTTCTATGACCATAGGCTCATTTTATAACCAATGACTCACCGCAAGAGCATGTGCTCCCCTATTACCACGGGGCTCTTTTTAACTGAAAACGACCTCAAAGTTACTACTAGGAAAATATTTTGCTCATACATGAACATGAGCCATTTTACGGCCATGGGCTAGTTTTAGAACTAGTGAATCATTGAAGGAGAGAGTTCATTTTAACTGAAACCGACCTCAAAGTTATAAACATGAAAAATCGTATACTTACCAATTCCCATAAGAAAGAAGAACACTACGCCCTCATAAAAAACCGAGGACATTATCTTTTTATCAAGATAAATACCCTTATAAAAATGTTGGGGCACTCTAAAAGAAATAACAGAGATGCTCTTTGAAGTTAAGCACCCTCTTAGTAATACTGCTTACAAATATTGGAGACATTTTTTGAAGTAAAAATACCCTCCTACATTTAGTTGGAAGCTTTGAAGAATATAAAGTCCAACATATGTCATAAGACGACCCTCCCCAGTCCAAAGAGGACCCGCTAAAAAAAATTTAGGAGCTTTGACGAAAACAAATCCCAGCAAAGGTCATTAGATAACCCTCACCGATCCAAAGAGGAATTGCGAAAAAATGCTGGTAGCTTTGACGAAAACAAAACCCAACTGTAGGGACCTATCCCTCGATCTAACCCAATTCAAACCATTTCCAGTTCAAACTACATCCATATCAGACTCACGTATTCTACATATGACATGAACAGTTAGCATTGACACCTACACCACGAATTTATGAAGAACGTAAGTCAAGCACAACAAAAAATATGAACAAGTCAAAGACATCTGTCTCTCACGAGCTCAACAGTTACTCACTCAAACGCCACCTACCACATTGTTCGGAGAATGTGCTTCAGTACGATAGAGAACTGCGGACAATGCCTATATAAAAAAAAGTTCCAGAAGAGACAAAGACCAAAAAAATATACGATAAATCACCAAAAAAACTATATTTTCTAGATTCTCAAACACCAAAATTCTTATTTATAAGATCAAGTATTTCTAGTTCGAGAGATCACTTGTAATAAGATATCAACCTAAAACAATAAAAGTCACTGTTACTAAAACCCTTAACTCGAGGTCATGGTTTTTATCTATTCAGAGGTTTTCTATGCAAAATCACTTGTGTCATTTCTTATCTTAGATTAGTTTTTGTCACAGGTGTAAGAGCTAATTCTGAGCCATCTCGAGCTTATAGAATTAGGCCATTACATTTGGCGTCGTCTATGGGAAAGAGAGTATTTTAACGATATCCTAAGGTATACATTCACTCTACAACCAATTTCAATCATGGTCACTTCAAGACGACCAACAACCGGAATCAAGCTCGATCTTTTAGTTGAGCCGGAGCAACTTACAAAAGGGTGAATCTCCACGTTAAAACAGAGAAGCTTAATAAGCTCAAACATCAGTTAACTCTTAACCGAGAGCTCCATGAGAAGGAGCTCGAAGCTGAGCGACATGCTTGTTTGAAAGCGTTCAAACGACATGAAAACCAGATGATAACCATGCATGCTGCATTACAAGCTCTGTAAGACACTCAGCAGGCTCCTCCAATAAGGGGTCACGATCAAGTGCCTACGCGGAATAGATTGGGACCTCGAGGAGCCACCAGTAAAGCTATTTTCAGAATCATTCAGCATAAACATTAACATTTTATTCATTTGGGTGGTAAAGTTCAGTCTGAAATCAATAGAGGTTATTGATTTTCTAAATGTCGGGAGGAAGAACAACTACCTCAACCTCGAATTCCAGCATGTGATCATTTGAGTGAGGGTAATGGTACTCACAATCCTCAGCCTCCTCGTTAAGCCACTTAACCGATACGTCAATATGTCACACAAGAGCATATGGATCAGCGCATCAAAGAGGTAATCAAAACATAAGTTCTGGGTACTACAGACGACCTTACCAAGTTACAGGGAAGTCTAATTGCTAAATAACTATTCAATATGGAAATAGCAAAAACTTTCCATACTCCAAAAATTCATAAATACAATGGCACCGATCCAAATGAGCACATTCAACAATACCATAATTTGTTGGTATTGTATTCCAATCTCAACCACATCATCTGCCGTTTGTTCACAACAAGTTTGACAGAAGAACCACTCTGATGGTTCCACTCATTACCTAAAGATTCCATACTCACATTTGATCAGCTGTAAAAATAATTTATTAAGACGTATGCTCACAACCGAGACAAAGAAGAGAATTTGCATTCTCTAATTAGTCTAAAACAGTCACACGGAGAGAAGCTTGAGGCCTTTGTAAAGAAGTTTTTTAAACTCGCACGTAAAGTAGACAATCTCGATCAAAAAATAGTTGTTACTGCTTTCACTAGCGCGCTTCAGCTTGATTGCAAGGCCAAATAGCACATCTTCCTCAACAAACCTGCAACCTTGGAGGATATGATCACCAAAGTCAATGGTTATGTCGACCTAGAAAGGATGATGTCCGAAAGGCATAAATCTACTAAATCTATCCTAACCACGAAAGGTCCATCCATAGATCGAAACCCTGAACCAAAGAAGGATCTCAAAAATGCTCCAAGGAAAATACTGGCAATCCTCGAAAAGGTGGTTCACTACCCAAACCGGTTTTCCCAAAGATGAATGTTTGAATCTCTATAATTTTTTTCAATCCTCTCCAAGGATAAGATATACCGTCCCTCTCAACCATTAGAACCAATCGAGAGTCGTCCGTACTGCATACATCACAAGGTAAACCATCATTCTACTAGCAACTTCTATGCTTTACAGAGGTTACTGGAAATCATTTTCAAGGAGGGGCGGATGTATGAATACATTATCGACCTGGAATCATACAAGGATGATAACTATAAGAAGCAGCTCGAAGTAGTCCAGGTCGAAGACCAAGCTGAGAAGAAACATATCCACCATATGTACCACAACAACACGATCAAAATCCATCAGATCACCAACTCTTGCCGATTAAAATACAGTGACTGTCAGAATGCTGCAATCTCACACCTCAAGATAAAGAAGTCAAACTTCCACATGAGTCGAACAATCGCCGGCTTGGGATCTCATTAGAAGATTGTAATATTAGTCATGTAAAATTTCTACATCATGATGCATTAGTCATAATACTGAAGATGAAGAAATTTGTCATGCACACAATGATGATCGATACTGGAAGCGGTATTAAGATTATCTTTCAGAGCACAATCGACCAAATGGGATTGGCCGATCAAGTTATTCTAAGCGATACCAATATCAGTGAATTCAATGGTTCGAAAGAAGAGCGAGTAGGCAAGATCATCTTACCTATTACCGCAGGACCAGCCACTATCGACGTTATCTTCTACGTCATTAACACTAAATTTTGTCATCTCGAGATTATGGGCCGTTGTTGGATTCACAACATAGAAGCAATCGCTTCTACCTATCATCAAGCACTCCGCTTCAAGTACAATGATAGTATCTATGAAATCAAGGGTAGTCAAAAGCTTTCTCGAGCTTGCAAAAATATTGTTTATGCCATTCTAGATATCTTAGACAGATATGCTGCATATCAATTACAGAAAGCTATCACCTTGATGACCCACCTTCAACAGAAAGAGCCTATAGAATACGTCAACATTGATGAACCTAGCAGAGTTACTTTTATCGGTACCAAGCTGGTTCAATACGATAAGGATGCTCTCATTCAATTCTTACGACGGAATCGAGACATTTTTGCGTGAACTTTCGAAGAGATCCCTAGGGTCGATCCGGCCAAGGCATGTCACAAATTGGCCATCAACATCAACGCCACGGCAGTCAAATAGAAATAGCGATGACTATCACCTCGCCTTCAAGATAAAGTTAACATGGAGATTGAGAAATTGATCAAAATGGGATTCATTCGAGAAGCCAAGTATCCAGATTGGATATCCAACATTGTCGCTGTGCCTAAGAAGAATGGAAAAGTCCAAGTTTGTATAAATTTTACTGATCAAAAAAAACTTACTCCAAAGGACAGTTTCCCTCTTCCCAACATCTATTAAATTCTCGATTCCACAGTAGGTCACGAATTCCTATCTATGATGGATGCTACTTCTGGATACAATCAGATTCTACTATTGGAAGAATATCAAGAAAATACCACTTTCATCATAAAAAGAGGACTATATTACTACAAAGTCATGCCCTTCGGACTTAAAAATGCAGGCGCAACTTATCAATGCACTAGTAGAAAAACAACCTTTAGGGATGGCAAAAAAATGTCCCAAAAGGCCACTAATCCATCCCTATAGTTATTAGGGTCGTCTTTAGGGATGGAAAAATATTGTCCCTTTAGGGTGGCATCCCAAATACATTAGGGATGGACACATCCGTTTCTAATACTATTAAGGACGGCTTTAGATACGCCAAAAATCTGTATCTAAAGGTCTTTGTTTTTTAACTCCTTTGAGGACGGAGTACAACCGTCCCTAATACATAATATTAGAGACAAATTTGTTTGTCTCTAAAAGTATAGCGCCAAATTTTCCCGCCAGCGCCAATATTATTGGGGACGGATTATTATGTCTCTAATACACAACATTTGAGACGGATTTGTTTATCTCTAAAAGTATGACACCAAATTTTCGATGGATTATTTTGTCTCTAATGCACAATATTTGAGACAAATTTGTTTGTCTCTAAAAGTAAACCGCAATTTTTTTCTACCAGCACCAATATTAATAGAGACAGAATAAATCGTCCCTAAAGAAGGATCCTAGGTGCAGTATTTTTACAATTTGAATTACGCCCTTATTAGATGTACATATCATTCATCAACCACAAGTTAATTTAAAAGAGAACGATTTATTTACAAGATTCCACAAACGCCAATTTTATATAAATAAATAAGGTTTCAATCCATGTAGAACATTAAAAATTATTATTCAATCACTAAATACAACTTGAGTATTCAAATTAATTATCCAACCTCTTACGTACTAAACATGAAACCACCGACACACAAATAATATCTCTACTTATAATAAACACTTGTTTGTATCGCTCCCATAATTATTAAAAAACTACCTGAAACAAAAAAAAATCAAATTGTTACAACCTCAACCCCAACATATAAAAATAATTACAAACCAAAAGATAATAAAATAAGGAAGTTCACATTATAAAACTGAAAATATAAAATATCAAATGACGCATCACATCTATATCAGAGTCCTACACAGAAGCAAATCAAATAGAAGAAATCCTACCAAAAATTCGGCAGTACTTTCCATATAAATTAAACATTTCCATTTTGTACCTGCTAAAAAACATATACAATTTATAAACACTCAAGTGAATAATCTAATCTTTTGGTTTGAGAACGCTTAAGGCCAGTATACACACAGCACGCTCTCAATTCTTAAGATTATGAAATTCACTCAAATCGCACGATAATTGGATATCAAATTATGGTCATATCAACTACGAGGGTTAATATATACAAATCTCAGCAACTACAAACATTAACACCTGATTAAGCATAATTTCATAGCATGAGTATAAATATCTTGAAGCTGCAACATTATACCACCAAATGCTACTCGACACGTAGTATGGTAAAATATAAAGTATTCGTATACACCAAGAAAATGCATACCTGAAAGGACAAGAAGACTCTTACAACCAGTATTTTGTCCAAAAAGAATATTAATGCCAATCTACTAAGCAAAAAAAAATCAGTGAAAAGGATGTTATGCCACTATATGTTGGTCTACAAATGTCATATGTTGGTTAAGCCAATTTTAGCTCTAAAATACTAACATATCGGGTCAAAAATTTAGAAATCCTACTAATGAGATCATTACAACAAAAGCATAAGTCAACTCTATTCAAGATTTCTTATCTAGAAAAAAAAAAACATAGTTACCTTAGAATAATGATCTGCTTTGAGACCCGACGATACTAATTATTATCCGAAAAAGGGATACCTGCAATTTGTATCAATCACTTAACTTTTCCAAATGGTTTTCCTTCTAAATGACTTGCACCACCATGCTATCAAGTATTTAACAAAACCTAAGAGATACCAAAAACATTAAGGAGATGAGACCAAATCCTCGTCAGAGCCATACTATGAAAAAGTAAGTGATTAATGTTTACATCCCCTATACCAGAAAAAAGGACGCATAAGATCCACAGCCATGATTCTTCGTCTTACTTATCTCTATTCATTATTCGCCCCTAAGCCACTCCCAATTGAAAAAAAACTCTACTGTGGAACGAATCTCCTTCCTCTAGACAAGTGCTTCGAGAAGTCTATACTTCGGTACAAACCTCAAACAATTTTGGAAATGAAGGTTGTATTATTCTCTTGGAGAAAGGTTCATAGTGGTTTGGAGGGTCATTAGTTAATAAGTTTGTGGCAAAATGGAATGTGCCAATGACAGAAAGTGTTTACTTTTCATCTTAGGCTGAGATTTGAGGTTTCAGGCTTGGTCTAGTTATTTGCGTGGTTTTTGTACTTTGTTCTTCCTTCTCTCCCTGTAATTTGTTTTTTGGCCCAGTCTCTTCTCAACACTTTTGTTCTACAAAAGTTTCCCTTATAAGATAAATAATGTTGAACAATATAATTATCAGAGGGTGTGAACTTTGCGGCTGTATACTGGTAATGGAGATCAAAGTGCAATTTTTGGCACTAACGAGACAGTTGGAGATCTTCCAAGGAACCTTCTTTGAGGGTTTGTAGCTAGATGAGATGATATCCTTAACGATAGGTAGCCTTTCTTTGGCCTTTAGGGTGGGTGATTTGACTCGTATATGTTTTTCTCTATTTTTTCCCCGATAGAGCTCACATACATTTATCATTTTGAGCTGCTCCGCTATTACCAAGTTCAAGACTGTGCGGTTCATTTAATGAAATCTCTATGCATCAAAAATGTAATAGTTGAAAACAAAATTGCAGATTAACTATTAGACCCTAATACTTATCCTATTCATAACAATGTACCATAAGTAAATTCGTTAGTACAAAAAACATTTAAAATACATTTAAGGTTGCCTCTTTCTTTCTTTTGCTTAGGTATAGACAATGTTTCTAGAATTGTAAAGAACTGTGTAGTATACAAATTATTTGTAGCTTGTTGACTAGAATAGGGATCACTCATTTATAGCTTCCTATCCTAGTATCTCAGTAATCACTGTCTAACTTGATTTTGGTCGCGTTTAAAATTTTAGGCTTTCACGCCCTTCTCAGGTAAGTCGCATAATTCAATTAAAAAAATACTGATAAAGTGTACGTCTGATTGTTGGAATAACCTACCGCACAGTAAGTGTGATGGGTAAAGTAACATCGGAATTAAACCTACTGTATTTACCTTCTTCGTCGAGTAAATTTGATTCGTCTGCCTCATCCAACACCCTACAAATGGAATGACCAACTAACTTCTCATTACTAACTTCATCTGCCAATGATGTTATTTATCTAAGGAAACCAGAAACATTACAAAGTAATCTATTTATATCAACTAAGAAATGTTTCAATATCATGATAAAAACAATTAGAGTGGTCAATGAAATATCTCTATGCATAAGAAACACTTGGATGTGTTCCAATAATAACATACAATAGCATACCACATATTTGAACTGTGAATTTTTGGCCGGCCCCCGTGATGGCCTACATAAGGAAATCTGATCATAGATAGCTCCTAGTAAATAGATTCATGCATTTTCCCGTAATATCAAAACCAACTTTCTACCCATAATCTTTATCATGAAGCCAGTTATGGAATCATGCTCAAATCAAAAAAATTACACCTAGGTTCGCCATGTTATGCATGCCATGTACGAGCATTCACCCGGTCAACAGATTCAAAAATGTAGCATGGGGAGCGAGGAACAACGAGATTTTTGGAGATTAGTTAAGAGCATCCTCATACCATGCTAGCATTTAAGGTTTTTCCCTTATCGTGGACTAACTATCATAGTTTAAGGGGTTCACTTCGGGGATTCGAGGCAAGATAGAATGTAATTTTTGGGAGCAATATGCAACACTTTGCACCACTTTTGAGTAGAGTGCGCCTCATTTTGGATGTCATTAATGTGAGGCTACATATTCACCAAGGTTTCAAACTTCAGGATGTTCCTAGGGGAGTGTATTTCGAAGTGGATGTCACCTATGCAGCACCTGTTTCTTCTCATGGGTTTCGAGCTCCGGCTATTTTTTTATACTTAGATTTGGATTATTATGTTGGTTTCCTTTTGCTTCTACTTAGTTTAATCTTTAATGTATATTCTCACTTATCAAAAGAAAAATCGACACTAATAATCTCATTTATAGTAACTTATCACACCAAACACATGTACGCACATAATTATTACATACATTTATCCTTTTGTATACATGTATATTGAGGGTCTGATAATTGTTTTAAATCTTGCCAAACGCTTTTATTTTACAGTAGTAAATGTGATAAAAATGTTAAGTTTGTGAAAGATTTAAAGTCAAATACTTTATATGTATGTATTTCTGACAGAATAAAATGCTAGTAATATATAATAATAATCACTTAATGTGGTATATGATTTCATTATTACGCTTGGAAAGGAGAAGAGCGACTTTTAGACAATCTCCAACAATGTTTGATTGCATAGAAAATATTCTAAAGAGAATTTCATTAGTTCTGAGAATTTTTTCTGGGAAAATTACTTCTATGTTGTTTGATTTGTACATTGAAAATACTCAACTTTATTGAGTATATATCTCTAGGTAAATGAATAGAGAAGAGATAGGTAGGGATGGAAAATATATCAAAAAAAATTCTTAGGGGTTGAGCTGGGAAAATAATTAGTTTATGTCAGGAATTGGGTCCAAGCCCAAGGTAGGAACCCAACAGGGTTGAGGTGTCCTATACAGACTCCTAGCAAACCCATAGGCCTAATAGGGTTATGGGGAGAGTAAGAGTATAATAGGGAATCCTTCTAGGTTGTCTATATATATCACTGTACTATGTACAAAGAACACAGTTATGATAATCAATAAATCACTTTTTCTCTTGTTCATGTTTTAGTATTATTTTGCTCAAGATTCATCATATCCCAACACGTTATCAACACGCAAGCTCTCGGAACGAGGAGATCATATATTTTCTTCTAATCAGTGATTTCACGGAATCCAAGCGATCATGAGAAGAAGTATTTTACAATTTTGTGTATACTTATATTCAGATCTATACTATATGATAGATCATCATGTTTTGAAAACCTATTTTTTTCCTATTTTTTCGGATTAAAAACTAGGGTTTTAGTGTTTTTTTACCCTTGATAAATGGCAATTTTTGAACGTGTATATCTTTCACTCTGGAGATTGAATGGAGACAAAACTACTTTGGTTGGATAGCCTGCTCCAAGAGCTTTCCAACGATATATGGCACATCTCTGGGAGATGTCCCAATCGCCGGGAATAGCTCGTTGAAATTTACCAGTTTTACGGCCAAAAGCGGCATATTTTTTTGTCGATGACGTCATCATTTTATTATTATGACATCATCCTTATCCATATTGACGTCAGCAGTGACACGTGTTGAGGACAAGTGGCATGTTGACGTGGCATGGTACATGTAACATGCATGACACGTGTGGCATGCCCTGACCCGTGTGGCACGTGGCAGTGACGTGTGTGACACGTATGGTGCACCTGCAGGGCACGTGTGACTGAGTCAGACCAGTTCAACCCAGTCACCTAGACCAAGTCATACCGGTCTAGACACTATAACGGCTATAATCCGTCTAATTTTTAGTCAAATTGAGCCCTTTTTTTTGAAAAATTCCTATTGACTGGACCTACCCCGTGGGGGACCTATTTTGATTTTTTTTATGAAAAAATTTTTTAAATTTTTTTTGGGAAAATGTACCTAGTATAAGAGCATTAGCTCACTTATATGTGATATAAGTACATTGAGTAATACCTATTTGAGTATCTTTACGATAGTTAATAGGATATTACTAGTATGCCCCTAGAATACTAATTATCATGATCGGGGATTACAGATAATACGAAACTAAAACTTATTTAGCATACGACTATTAGTCATAACTAGAGCTCAATTGGGAATTGACTTAGTCTTATTTCTAAAAACTTGGTGTCTGAGGAACAAATTTTTTGTATCTAGGTGCAATTAGATGTTACATGCATAACATTTAGATGTATATAGGCATTAATAGCAACTTATAGTACCCTAAAATATTAGTTCAAAGACAGGCCTAATCAACCTATCTTGTGAACCCAGCTGACTTCGGGATGGAACCACTTGTCAGCTAAACATCTAATACCCCTCATATTCGTAGTAAATGAATCATTTGGCTAGAATATACCTACCTTTTTAGAACTAGAGAGCTTAAAATACCTTAGTTCTCATAGTAAGGATAACACACATATAGTGGTTTTAAATTGCAATCTTGGCTAAGGTTCTATTAAAACGTACACATAAGATTCATTTCATCATTTTTACAGGGTAAAATTTGGGATTTAATTATTATAAAAGAATTTCATGAGTTTTAGAATATGAACAGGGTTCACCTATAATATGATTAGGAATCATTTTTTAGCTTTATTCTAAGTATTATGATTTGTCTTTCATGCAATTGATATGTTTTATCTCTAATTAAGATATCTATTTTTGCATTCTAGATGTCTACGAAGCTTCAAAATTTTAAATTTCCACCATTGCTTCTCACTGGAGCTAATTACCTCACTTAGTGCATTGACGCTGACTTGTTCTTGAAGTTTCTTGGTCAGGAGAAGACCATCGTCATTGGCAACAAGGAAGAACCTCTGGACAAAGCAAGAGCTTTGTTTATCCTCCGTCATCATATTCAGGATGACCTCAATACTGAATACCTCAACATGGTTGAGCCAGCTGACCTATGGGTAAGTATTAAGGGGCGTTATGGTCAACAAAAGACTGTTATGCTCCCCAAAGCAATGCACCAATGGAACAACCTTAGGTTCTAATATTTTAAGACGACCGTTGATTACAACTCAGCAGTCCATAAAACTACTTCTACACTTGAGTTGTGTGAGAAGAAGGTCACTGATGCTGAAATGATAGAGAAGACTCTATCAACCTTCCATACTAGCAATATTACGATTCAGAGGCAATATCGACGAGAAAACATGAAGACTTATGACGTCTTGATTCAGGCATTACTCCTCTCTGAGCAGAACGATAAACTTATGATGAAGAATCATGCTATGCGGCCTTCTGGGAGTGCGCCGTTGCATGTGTCAAATACTGCTCAGTTTCAGGAAAACAACTTTGTATGTCGGGGATGAAGATATGGAAGGGATAGGGGAGGCTACCAGGGATACAAGAAGGGTGGGAACCAGTTACCCTTTGGCCCTAGGAGAGGTAAAGGTTTTAAGAAATCCTAAATATAAGGCAATGCGAAGAAGGAAAAGAAGACTGGTCAGGGATCTACTTGTTTTAACTGCGGTGACACAGGACACTGGGCACGGGAATGCCTTGTACCATGGGTGGCTACCAGTGATAGAGTCCGAACCCACCAGGAAGTTGTTGACACTAACTCTGCCTCTCTGAAGTTTACAGTGTCAGACTTCTTCGACGACACGAATGCCGTTATGGATCAACATACGAAGTAATCCGTAATGATATCTCAGTAGACATGTGATGTCACATTAGAGAGAGCACTAGTAGTTTCTTTTCTAGATAGACTTGATTTACTTTTAGTTGTCAGTATTTTTTATTTTGTTAGGAACATATCATTTATATTTTAATAAAGTGTTCGTGACATACATGAGATTTCTTTTGTTCTAATATATTATCATTATTCGAATTTATTACTTGGGAAGTAGTTAAATTATATGTATAATAGTTGATCTACTACATATAATCTGCCTATGGATCTCTCTACTCATTGAGCATGACCGATAATCGGATGAGTAACGAAACATGCCTAAGAGACATTGGTACCACGCACTCGATCCTTTTGAAATATAACTATATTTCTTGTCTAACCTTGTGCATCGGGGATGTCACGAATATCATTGGCAGGGCCAACATGATCGAACGCATTGAGTGTGTCACGTTATTACTCTCTAACGGTACGATACAGGGTATTTAGTCTATTTTATAAACTAGTAAATCCAACCGGATTTTACTGAGTTTAGGGAGAATCATAATAATACTTATCACATAATGACTATCAAGGTAAATGACAGACAGGGTTTTGTGCATTCACTCCATGTCTAAAGGTTAGAACACGTTATTGAAATGGTTTCCAATATACTCCTCCGGCTGGGATAGCGATGAGGGTTATCGGGATTACATCTCAACTTTTTTTGACAGGAGAAAAGATCCAGAAAGTGTACGTGTAACGATTAGTTTCAAGGAAAGTCTATTATGACTAAGGTAGAGTGGGATCTCCAGCCTTTGCTCCAGCCGCATCCATGGAGACCCATGTGGACCTATACATCCACATAGTGGCACACTTGAATATTTATGGTCATTAAAGGCGCATCTAGGAGATGGTTCTAAGAATGCACCGTTAGCACGACTTCTCACTTAGATTATTCGATCGCAGGCTCAATTTTTGGATTAACCGATCCAAGTCGATCGATGCGACTTGACGGAGGCTTGTAAGTTGAACTCACAGGCGTTTGATGATTATTTTACCGCTAAATGGGATAGATGATTGAGCATCGTGAGTACCCCATACCATACCCAACTTGGGATTGGCGGAGAACCTAATCAAGAGATTTCGGATACTCGCTAGGCCACTGTTATTACGATCACATCTTCTGGCTAGTGTGTGGGATATGAATTCTTGCTCCCACAGCACTGATTAGGCTTCGTCCCTTAGCAAATCATCAAATTATTTTTCTCAAAAGCAACTAGTAACTGGGTCGGAGCCCGGTGTCGCCCATCGATGAACATTTGGATTTTCTTACAGGTGCCAATCGCACCACAATATATGAAGATTGGACCCTCAACGTCGGCATGGTATTATGTGGGTTATGATTCGCATTTATCACTGGATATTTTGACCCATTGGCGACGTATATACTATCGAGCAGATAATTGTCACTTTGATAAGACGATATTCCCAGCATTGGAAGGAGAAATGACAGTCAATACTGAGGATGTTTCTAAGAGGTCTTGGAAAATACCATCGTTGTCTCATCTAGATCCCTATACATAAGTTAGGTGACAATAAGGTTCAACAGATTACAAGCCTCCAATAGGTCGTAAATGATTTGCTAGACGCATTCATAGGTATTATTGAAGTATCGTAAGTGTATGTACCTACAAGTAATACACCTACGCAGTAGAACGTTCTGAGGGAACTAGTACTACAGCAGAACGATTCAGGGGAATTAGTATCGCAAACGAATATGAGGCTCGCGCTTAGTGCAGAACACCATTGGAAGAAAGTATTCTGAGCCGGGGAGCTGCAAAATAAGGGACAAATATGACTAATGGTGTAGTCAGTTCATCAAGAATGGAACCACCCATTGACAAGGCAATAGCAGCTATGCGACCAGTTGATGTATTACGAGACTAGCTCGGCGTGGCACATACGTATGATAATAATAAGATATCGATCTATTAAAAGTCTATAATTGCACAACGTAGGATCGTTCAGTAGAGATGTGTCGACAAGGTATTCATATTCGTTGTTGTGCTTGCCATCAAGGATGAAGATTCAGAGCCACTTATTGTAAATAACTGTACGTTATTATGCATTGGCCAAAGTGGGCATCTGGAATCCAAGCTGAGCTCAGCTTGCTAGCAATAATACGAAATGATACAATTGAGCCTATCGATCATAAATGGGAAAGGTACGGAAACACAATTAATTAGTAGAAATAATTTGGCTCCGGCAAGACTAGTTGCCCAGGAAATTTTTAAGAGATCTGGCATCAATTGCAGTGTGACCTATTACCTGGTTATGGACGCTATAATGTTTCAGTACTGATCAGTCAGTCAAGTTGTCGAGGACAAGCTAGACATGCGTCTAATGTAAATACCGCATATTTATATGGAAAACTAGATATAGATCTATACATAAAGCTACCTGGGAAGGTATAAGCTTCTGGAAGCAACCAATCCCGATACACGAGGTGTGTACGTAATAAAACTGGAAAAGTTATTGCTGACTTGAAGTAATTGGGGCCCATGTGACATAGTAAGTTGACCGAGAATTTGAAGGTCGGGGACTTTGCAAATATCCTTATTTCTCCATGTGTCCTTATTTAGAACACAAATATTAACTTTACTCGTCATAACAGTGTACTAAATGATTTGGATATCATTAGACCTCCAGGGGAGATCGCTAGAGCCGTTGAATACCTTGGGAAGGAATTCAAAATACAAAACCTTGGGAAATCAAAAGTGTCTCGATTTGCAGATCGAACATCTTGATAGTGGCACTCATACACCAAATAATATCTATCAAGAGTTATCTAACACTTCGATATGGATGTAGCACACGATACTTAGTTATTTATTGCGCGTCCATCTTGGGTGTGGATAACGACATCTTCCACCATCCTAATGGGGGGAGAAACTCCTAGGGACATGGTATTAACTAGGAGGTATTTTCCTATAGTTAGCTGGGTATACTAGACTCAATCACTCATTCGCAGTAAACTATTTGGCTTACCATAGTTCTGTTTCTACCCAAAGGCACTGGAATAAGATCAAGCGCATTCTGAGATATCTCATCGACACGAAAGACTGGGGTCTGCTCTATCCATAACTTGGCAAATATGATATTATAGGATACGTCGATATAGGATATTTGTCAGATCCACATAAAGGCCGATCACAATCGAGTTATGTATTATTGTATGGAGATACTATAATTTTATGGAGGTCAGTAAAACAGACGATGGTTGCTACATCCTCGAACCACGTAGAGATTCTTGCATTACATGAAGCCGGCAGAGAATGTTTCTGGTTGCGGTCTATGATCAACCATAACAATGGGAGTTGCGGTATGAATTTTATTCAAGATAAACCAACGATACTTTATGAAGATAATGCAGTTTGTATCGTTCAAATCAAAGGCAAATTTATTAAAGGTGATAAAACGAAGCATATTTCACCAAAGTTCTTCCACATACATGAGTTGCAGAAGACAAATGAGATTGACGTTGTTCAAGTTCATTTAGAAGACAACCTGGCTGATCTATTCACGAAGGTTCTTGCATATCCTACATTCAAGAGATTAGTTCATAGAATCGGTATGCGAAGTTTACAAGATTTATTATCTTAGGGAGATCGACGTCAAGGGAAGTAGTCCCAGTCTGACGTGGACATATGCGTGTTGTACTCTTTTTCTTGATAGTGCAGTTTACTCTTTTCCTAGGAGGTTTTACTGCGTGTTGTACTCTTTTCCTATGAGGTTTTACTGGCTGGAGGTTTTGATGAGGCAACGTATACGCGTCCATAACCCATACAGGGCATATGATTGTACACTTTCCCTGTACAGCTTTTTGCCCAAGGGGTTTTACTAGGCAGAGGTTTTAATGGGGCAAGTCGTTCTAGTATGAAACACCCCAAGGGGGAGTGCTAGGAGTTAGGTTTAAGCCCAAGCTAGGAACGCAACAGGGTGTCCTATACAGACTCCTAGCAAACCCATAGGCCCAATAGGGTTATGGGGAGAGTTATAGTAGAATAAGGAATCCTTCTAGGTTGTCTATATATATCATTGTACTATGTACAGAGAACACAGCTATGATAATCAATAAATATTTTTCTATCTTTCTCTCTTGTTCATGTTTTAGTATTATTCTGCTTTAGATTCATCATATCCCAACAGTTTGTTTTTAAGATTAAATTTCAAGTCTGTAAAATTTTCCTGACCGCCATATTTTTTGAGAAATATTTTATTTTCCATATGAAAATATTGAATTAAACGGAACTAGGGCTGTGAATGGCTTGGATTTGACCTGTATCCGATCTGGTCTGATCCGTTAACAAAGGATAAAGATCAGAAGAAACAAAATTGATACCCAGAAACAATGATCAAAAGGGTAAAATGCTCAAGATACTCTTCCTTAAAGCCTAACATTTTAAGATTTAAACACCAGGCTGGAAATAGACTTAGGGTGCTAAGGCTTGCCTCAGCACTAGGTTTAAATCCAAAAATATTAGTAAGGTTATTTATACTCAGGTTCAAGGTAGAAACCCTAGACTACTTATGTTTGCCATGGGAGCCTTCATTATCTGCATAAAACAACAAAAATGTGAGAAAACACTCCCACTCTTGGGTGTACTGGCCCTCTTCTACATCAACTCTGGTAGGGCCTTCTTTCATATGGTAGATTTCAAGAGAGAAACCCTTTAAGTTTTTGCTTCAGAAATGTCAACCTCTCCTTTACCGGCTCTCATCTTGCAATAATTTCTCATGTTGGGAAACTGTCCCATATGGTCTTTGCAAGAACTTTTGGCCTTGGACCAATAATAAAGAAGGTGGCCAAAACCTGCACAAAAGAGGATTTTAGTAAAAGAACAACCCCCTCCCTCCCACTCAATTGAAAATGACTAATTGAATTTGGTGTAAATGTGATCTGCCTCCCAAAATGAGTGCACTCCTCTCTCAAGCAAATCTCTTTAATTATTGGTGTCTAACATTGCTAACTCTTCTCGTGTTAAAGTGACTGTTCCCTTAGAACTTTGAGTTCTAGTGTTAAATGAAGTTGAAGCCTTGTATTTCTCATTGTTATTCTTATACTTCTCTTTTTTTTTAGATCAAAAGATAAATAAATAAACACGCCTAAGGGCGAGGGAGAATAGAGTTTACAAAAGCGGTAGCCTCAGAGGGCTCCGAACAAACATAAGTGGGGGAAGAAACACCCCTGGCTGCAAGTAAATGTGCAACAACATTTCGTAATCTCTCAACATAATCAAAATGAAAGGCCTGAAACTGGGCCGCAAGCGCGTGCATATCTGAAGCTAATGTGAGGGCACCCCAAGATAGGTCCTCAGAGCAGTCTCGAAAAGCTCTAACAAGTCGATGGTAGTCTGTGAGAATGAAAACCCGGTCAAGGCCCAGTCCGTAAGCTGCCTCCATCTCTCAGATCACTGAAAGTGCCTCAACCCCTTCGGGGTCTGCAGCTCTAGCTGAGTCATAACCTGCACATACAATAAGATCATAAGGAGCTTTAATGATGAAATATGTTCCCCCCGGGATGTCGGGCTTAGTTCAGGCGGCATTCACATAAATGGTGTACCACCCTTCACGAGCAATAGGCGGGGCCCTGTGGAGGGGGGAGCCCCGGTATGGGGTAAGAAATAAAGTTTTGCCCTCTTGAAAGCCTCGGTCGGCTGTATACGCTTTTGGTCGAAGATAAGCTCGTTTCTGGTCGTCCAAATGACGTAAAGAATGGTACTGAGCCAGCTGCAGTAAGTCGTGAGCCCGGTCGAGCCGTCTGGCAACTGGTAACATCTCTGGATGATCTTGCTAATAGAGTCAGAGTAGTTCCAGTTTCTGAAATCCAGAGATAGCTCCGATTGAGACCAGATGTCATGAATCTCATTACAGAAAAAGAGGGCGTGTGAAGTCGTCTTTATTTCAATGCCACATCTAGGGTAATTTGTATCCCAATCAGCATCGTCCTACCAGAGCCTTTATTTAGTCGGGACTCCGTCTTGGATGGCTTTCCAAAGGAAAAGCTGGATGCGAAAGGGAACTGTCATCTTCCAGATGTTATCCCAAGAGAAGCCGTCCTGATCCATAATGGGAACGGGAGTGCCTTCCTGGTTCTGGTTCATAAGGGAATGGTTGTGGACGGATCACATGGTAAGAATACTATTCGTTTCTGGTTTCCACCTGAGGACGTCTTTTGCTAGGAATCTGCTGAGGGGGATAGACGTGATGAGATCAACAATGTCTTTATGGAAAAGGGATTGAACCACATGGGTTTTCCAGGTGCGACTGTTCGGGCAGATCAGGTTGGCGACTCGAGTGATGGGGCGGTGGAGTGGGGCGGGCCCAGCCGGCCTGCCAAAAGGAATGCCCGGAATCCAGGGTTCGAGCCAGAGATACACGTTTGCACCATTGTCAATGTGCCAGCAAAGGTCAGGCCAAATACGATTTCTAGCTTTGATAATACATTTCCAGATCCAGGAGTCTGAGGGCTGGGCAGTAGCGATCATAGGGGAGGTTTTTGAGGCGTACTTGATACGCATGTTGTGAGCCCAGAGTTTATCAGGTTCTTTGATTAGGCGCCAAAAGAGCTTGGCTAGCATGGCTTGGTTATGGTGCACATCAGTGCGAATTCCCTGCCCCCCACACTTCAGGGGCTTGCGGAGATGGTTTCATTTGATCAGCTGAGTTTTGGATTTACCTTCCTTGTTTGTGCCCCACAAGAATCTGGCGTTGAGCGAGTCCAGCTTGTTGCAGATTTTTTTGGGGAAGGGGAAAACTGTCATCTGGTAGGATGGGATTGCTGAGTTAACAGCTTTAATCTGGTAAGATGGTTCCATTCGTATACTTCTCTTGAAAGAAGCTCTGCAATTTCTGTTTCTCTCATTGCTCTTTCAGACTGGTTCAGTATCTTCCTACACTCTTAGAAAGTTGAAAACCATCATCTAAGTAGTCACCCCCCATTGGCTTATCTTTGTTATTCATTTTAGAAGTCAGATCTCTTAGGTTATTACTACCCTCTTGTTCTTCATTCACTCTTTTTCCCATTATCCTTAGGTGCCTCTTGTTCTCATTCACACTCTTTTTCCCATTATCCTTAGGTGCCACTTAATCATTTTGTGCTCTCTTATCTTCCAATGGGCAAATGGGTGACTTTCCTTAGAAACATTGGCTGCTTGGGGTTTGGTAGAAGCATCAACTTTGGCTCTCCACATCTTGTTAGATAAAGGTTGGTCTCTGGCTCTAGTTACCTGCTCCTGAGATTTATTGTCCATCTCATCTCTCTTTAAATCTGGATATTGAGCATCACTGTGTCCAAATACTTTACAATGGGGACACTTGTTGGGCACCCACTTCTATGCATTGTATAACTCTCAATAAATACTTGAATTGTATTATATTCAGTATTATATTCAATAAATACTTGAATTGTATAACTCCCATCCACTTCAACTGGAATCTTAAGGTAATTCATCTGTGGCTTCCACTTCTATGCATACCCTCACAAATGATATTTTCTTCTTTTCAGTAGCTCTATCAGTATACTTGCCATTTTCCCAATACCATCCTTGTTCCAACATTGATAAGGAACATCATGTAGCATAACCGAAATAGGTAATGTTTTCACTTCCAAAGGTTCATACTCAATAAAGGGTGTCATTCCCTAAGTATGAACATCTACTTGCAATGTGTTGATTACTAGTCTCAAGGGCTCTATCTATGTCATCATCATTGTCAAATTTAAAGAAGAAGCAGCTTTTGTGGACACTCATCTCCAAATCACCTTTAATCTCCGTAGCTTATGGAGAAGTACTTCTTTCACATAGTTGTATGCAATTCTTGCCAATAAAATGTCTTACAAGTACTTTCTCATTTGCTAAATTGTCCTCCTCAAAGTCACTTGACTTGATTTTTAGAATTTCTTTCCATCTATGATAGTAGAGTGTAGCTAAGATGTTTAATCCTCTAGATTTGAATGTGCTGTAAGAAGAGAAGCCCACTCTTTCCTAGTAGTGTCTGTCTTCTGCCTCATCTTCAATATGAGATTTACCCATCTCCTCCGTTACATTTATCTTTACTACTCTCAAGTGTTGGGGCCTGAGCCCCGCATAGCACGATAATATCCCCACCTTGACCACCTAGTATGAGCTAGGTGTATGGTTTTATCTAAAAAAGTCTCGGTGCAATTTAGATCATATCTCCTTACATCATTTTATTAGACCACGTCTTAACATATGTGGGACTAACTTCGGTCCACCAATATTAACATCAGGTTCCACCATAGGTGTCCATGGGGAGAGTAGATGCCTTCTCTAAGATACCATTATCTATTCTTGGCTCCATCTCATCACATGGACTAGCACATCTAAGATACCATTATCTATTCTTGGCTCCATCTCATCACATGGACTAGCACATGAAGTACTAGCTAGAGAAGTAGAGTTGTTGGTAATGCAATTGGTCATTGGCTCATATTCAAACTCCAATAAGCATCTGTGAACACAGCTACTATACATCTCCATTAAATCACCCACATTTGTGCAGTTAACAACAAAATATATAGCCCCTTCTTATTCGAATTTGGGTACATTTGAGGCATTTATAAGTTGATTTTATATTAGTATTAACAGATTCATGAGTAACATTAGTGGGAGGTTGTACTTTTTGGGGGGTACTGTTGAGAAATCGAGGGGGCAATCACACGCGGAAGCACAATACGATCAGCAAGAACTTAAAGAACCAACCCTAACCAAAAGAGAATTCGAATAAAGGCAATAAAAAACAGAACACAAGGTTTAATTATGTGGAACCCTAAATAGGATCAAAACCACCCCCGACAAACACGACGAATTGATTATCACACTAAGGGTTACAAAGGTTACAGAAAATCACTCAAACCTCACTCTACCCTAAGAGATAATCCCAACAAAAAAACCCTATAAAGAAAACCCAAGAAACATCTATTTTCTCTCTATCTCTTTCTTACAGTACAGAGGCTTGAACATACACTCTCTATTATAGACTTTCCATTAGGTCATCTACGAAATACGCATCACGAGATAATTCATCGTTTTGGATCAAATCCCTTTCAAAACGAATTTAGAAACAAACAAACAAGCCAAGTCGTTCGAAAGAGTCATGAGGTCGGGCGAAGAATAGACAATCCCCAGAATTTTGGCCCAAACGTTATTTTTGTTCGAACGACTTCAACAATTTTTGAGCGTATTCCTAACAGGTACCCCATTCTCCAAGCAAAGAATGGGTACAACATCACTCACATCTTTATTAAGAGGAGTGGGTCTATAGCTCTCCTCACCATTAGTTTGTCAGCATAAGCAAGAGCCTCAATACCTTCCAAATATCCATCTTCAGCATCATATCTCCACCATAAAAAGCGAAATGAAGGTGTTGTTGAGAGTGCATTTCTGCTTTATGGTGCTTTGATGAAATAAAAAATCCCATACGAGATTCATTAACGTTACTTTATCCAAGATACCACCAATGAATTCTATAGTAATTTAAACACTTTCTGTTCTAGTGGTAATATAAACAATTAGAACTCATTCATAAATACAAGGCCTTAACCATAATCATTACCGCTGCATAACACAAATTAGCCCAAAAAACCATGTGAATAACAACCATATCAAATATTTTAGAAGTACCACACTTTACAGTTTGACCTAGGTCAACTGTAATTGACTGCAGTCAAAATGAATACATTTTTAATAGACCAAAATACCCTTTTGCGTTTCAGTAAAAAATAAATAAAAATAAAAATCATAATTGAAACTTGCTCGGCTAATGTCTGCCGATGGATCAACGGGTAAATATCTGAGGCAAAGTTTCAAAATTTGAATTTTTTTGTTTGTTTTTAGTAAAAAAATAAAAGGGTATTTTGGTCTATTTAAAATATTGATTCCTGTGAACTGCAGTCAATTGCAGTTGACCCAAGTCAAACTGCAAAACTGGGGTAATTCTCAAATTTGCTAAACAATGGGGTATTTCTCAAATATAGCTATAAATGTTGAGGTATTTGTCTAAAAAAACCTGATTTATTTATGTTAAATTTCTATTATCTTTTTTTAACATATAAACATGAACATGAAGAGAAAACTAAATCATCCAAACATTTCAAGTTCACCCACTATGGTTGCATGGCTAGGGTCTAATCCAATTATTGTTTGTTGAAGAAATAGAAGCTATCTCGAAGAGAAAGGAGTACACAAGGGAGGAGATAGAAAGTAGGAGGAATTAAAATAAAATTGAAACTCCACAATCACTTCCGTTAATTGCTACAATAGGATGGAGATACAAATCCAAAGGTTCTTAGAGTCCAAATTTGTGATAAGAATCTTCCATCAATTTTAACAATAATATAGGAGTAATGTCTTAGCAACTACATTAGAAATACTTTTTAGAAAAGAAGAAGAAGAAGAAAAGTATATTGGAAATATTACGGGTAATTTTGACTAGTACTGATATTTATATAGATATTAGACTTCAATCTGTTGTTTAGCAAAAAAAAACAATTCTAGTCCTCGATTTGCAGTTTGACCCAAGTCAACTACAATGACTGCAGTTGACCCCATTCAAATATGGTGATTCTTTGGCAAAGACTGAAATACCCTTATGTTCAAACACGTGGAAATCACGTGAGATGTTTAAACTTAAAAATTGTTGACACGTGTCATTCATCCGTTGGTTCTAAATCAAACTTAAAAATTGGATCGTGTCGATTATTGTGCAGTAAGTATCCCGAGACTGTGCTGGTGGTATTTCAAGCCAATTCAGCTCTTGAGGCAGTGCTCTTTTGCTTACTAGTAAGTCGACTAAGTTTAATCCACTGGATATCTTATTGGAGATTTGTGTTCCTCTCGCCTATTCAGTCTGAAATTCAATTGAAATGAAATGAAATGAACTGTAAAAGTAAAGCCGGTAGCAATTGTGGAATAATTCACAGTTCCATCCTGAACCTGTGTATAAATCGCAGAACTCTACTAACTAAATCTCATGGAATTATAATGTGATATATATCATACATGATACGTACTTTATGTTATTTCTACATAACTTTCAGAACTCCTGTGGCAGAGTTCCAATTACACTAACAACTATGATTCTTCTTGTTCCTAATGAGATCTCAGATCAAAATGCGTAAGGGATTAATTTCTGAATCAGAGAACTCGGAGTGATGCCATGAGTTTGACCCGCTTCTCCTAGAGTGTTTCTCTCTCTTCTGATGGATCTGCTCCGTTGGATTTCACCACGTAGTAGTCATGGTACCAAGAACTCCGGCCATTATCTCCTCCAACAACCGTCACCAAATAGCTGCCCACTTATGCGTCGTGCACACAACTATATAAGAGGAAGCAATAAAAGCAACGATGTGCACACAGATGCTAGCCACATTAGCTTGTTGATCACCTCAACAACTCGCCTTTCCGATTTTGTTTCTCCCCTGACCAGAGTTATTGAACACCACAACAGCCAATGACGTGAACAGGGCAATTGCGTTAGATAAAGAAGATTTTGAAAGAAAGCGGTGTTCACCGCCACTGCCTTCCCAGAATTGTCGTCCC
>JACGCM010000948.1:0-222383 GCA_014058105.1 Kingdonia uniflora | reverse complement strand
GCGGGGACCTCGTTCAAAAAAGGTTCAGCATTGCGCTTAATAATATTCGTTGTCACGGAATTTTATGTTGTGATTGGTACTCAGAGATTTCTAACCCCAACAATTGTAGGTTAGGGCTTGAGTAGATACCTTGTTCCAAGCGTTATATATTTTTGCTTTGTTTATACGGGCTATTCCATCTTTTATATAATCACATCAGCAATCGACACAATTACATATTTTCGAGCACGAGCTTTTGCCTGCCTAAATAGTTGCCTGCATTACAATTCATTTACATTATCTTTTCTTGTTTCAACACCACCAACAGATCCATCATTTAAGTAAGCACCGCTCCTGGCTGGCTAGCTCGCCTTGCATATCCTAAACTTCCATCTTTTTTCTTATATCTTCTTTAATCCCCCCAATCTTTCTCAACTCGCTGATAGTTTAGCCTCTAAATTTTTTAGTGTTCAGTTTATACGAACTACTAGACGTCAATTTTTATATCCATCTCATCTTTCAATTCAGTCATACTCTTTACTATTAACCGATACAGATCTAGTTAGGCTTAGATTCATTTGGCATGCAATACATTACACTGGCTTTGAGCCTCTGCCAATTCAACCTGCACCAACAGTTAATATTTATAATAGGTCGTCTAGTTAAACAAATAATATCACAGTTTACAATTTTAACTCAAGAATATGATACTTGAATACTTTCCAATCACAGAGAACATATTCTATTCCAGTGTCCAAGATACAACGCATATATCTGCTCGCGACTATTAAGCAACACACTTTTCCATCAAACTACAAGAAGATTGTCCTATATCTCCTGGAATCCCCGACCTATCTACTGGTACATTCACTGGTGCAATGAAAGTCTCCACTTCCTGTTGACGTTGATTTTACCTTGAACGGCGTATCAAACTTTTGACCTCTTCCACCCTCTCTTCGGTAAATTTTGCCGGTGGAGGAGTTGTTTATTCAACAACTTCTTTCTCTTCTCCTTTCTCGTAAATTTTTTCCATAGAGGAGTTGTTTCCTCAAGACCTTTGTCCTCATCCTGGTGACCACAATTCTCAGCCTTTTCATTCCCCATATCAAAGTCTTTTCGGCACCCATCACAAACTTCCTAAATTCATTCTCCATCCTCAACAACTCTCCTCCATAAAACTCGATCACACTTTATAGATGACGGTCATGTTCTGCTCGACCTACAATTTTTTTTCAGGACGGGTGCAAATGCTCCTTAACTGCATATATGCCTTGTGCAGACGCTTGCGTATTCTTTTTAAGTAACACTTATGCCCTCACGCCACAACAAAAACGTTCTTTCGAGCAGCAATTTCATTTGACACAATTGAGTCACCAATGACATTTTTGCTCCATATGTTGCGGTAATTCATCTCAGAACTCCTTTACTTGAGCCTCTAAATTTTGTTGTATCATTATTTGTTTTTTCTTATCCTGAAAAATACAATCCTCATCGATCTTCAATCCTACATAAAGCAAAAGTCATCAGGTAAAGGTTCCACGTCACCCCATATAACGGACACCCAGCTCGTGCTAAAACATTTTTTACCTCCACTATGACGATTGCGTGTTTCTTGTACTGGAAAATTACTCTAGATGGTCAGGTACTATACCTCTCTCTTCAAAATCTCAATAGAAGCCTCTTTTAAATCTCATCAATTGTTAGATCTAACAATTGAATTGACACCTAGCCTTATCACTCAGGTCATTAAAAAAGTTCACCTCTATTGGTTTTCAAACTAAAAACCCCCTCCCTCTCTTTCCTAAACATCTCATCACATTATATTTTATCTTAGCATATCTACACTGGAGTTCTATAATTCTTTAAAAAATTTCTCCAAGTTTGACTTAAACTATCTTTTCTCATATTAGTTTTATTAAGTACCTTTTGCACTCGAGCCACCACGTTCACTTACCCAAAGCTCTACTCCAGGTCGGAGTTAATTTTCTCAACTGCTCTACTTCCTATACAGATTACAAATAGTTTGTCATCATAAAAATTTTAAGTAGAACATACTAAAAAAGCATCAATAAATTAACAGGTTTATCACATACATAGTACTTTTTATCGAACCATATAGTTTGCAGCACAACGAATACCATAGAGTGATTAAAGATTCTTGTGTGATTTCTACACAGATGGAAGATTTACAATCTTATTAGCGGCGAGCTTGTTTAGTAGGTGAAGTTGATTCATTGACTGGACCAGAACATCGGCCACCACTTCGTCCACTACCTTGAGGGAAGACTATCTCATCATATTTGCCAGATCGGCCTACCTTACATCAGCAGCAATCAATCCAAACCAATAATAAATAGAACAAGATGATTTTTTCCACTAGCATTGCCTCGAATGATCGTGACATAACATCACCATGCTCAGACAGAATTGTATACTGCTCTTCAACCGCCTTGGCATCTTCACCCCTCTTCTATTTTTCTACCTCAAGCTTGCTTCAAGCTCCCCGTCCGAGCTAATTGAGCATCCAGCCAAGACTCAAGATCCTTAAACTCTGGTTCTCCTCCTCCATAAAATATCGTTGCCCCCAACATCCAGCAACAAGAGCTATCAACAGACAAGATACAAGTGTAATATCATATATCATATTACCAAATACATCACATTAAGAAATTTCAAAGACATACTACAAGAGTTTTCTTCTGGAAAGCGCCAACGAGCTTCTGAGGATTTGTCCCCGCCATCATATAATATTTTTGCTCCAGTTCTCTCACCTTAGCTGTAGCCTAAGCATTAGTACGAGCACTACACTTATCCTCGTGTTGTTTCCTCTTCAGCAAGCTCTTATTAGTCTCTAAAGGAGTAACTTCACTCACTTTCTGCCTCTTCCTCAACATCTCTAGCAGTAGTTTTTGCAACCTCTTACTCTGCGACCGTTACATCAACAGATATAGTTGACGGAGCTATCTTTCTCGACCTCCAAGTAACCTGTTTAATATTGATATTTTCAGGTAGAGGTGGAAGACTTGTGACATCCCCTATATAAAAACGAGCTTTCTTCTCGGCCATTGCCCGATTTTCGTGAGCACACTAAACTTTGGGCATTATGGAATCTACACTCTTATCCCTTCGGATACCTAACTCACCAAGAACTTGCTTTTTCTTAACCTACTCATGAGCTATGCAATCGAATAGACTGGTATTATCAGGAACCGCTGGAGGATTGGAACCTGGCAAAAATGAATAAGATCATGGTTAATAGCTCAAAGATACGCTGATCAGTGTTTGAAGATAACAAATGATACTTACTCGGATTAAACTATTTATGGTTCAGGATGAGCGCTGGTTCATCTAGAACCTGAATACAGTGGCCCCCTACCTATATAAGGTGATCATTCCATGGTCTACCCGCTGATTCAAAGTCAAAATTTGTTGGCCTAGACGAGTCACTATAAAGGTAACCACTCTTTAGACCCTTGACATACTTCCATTTATAAAATTCCAAAGCATCATCTGCTTCGAACTGCTTAGCAGTCCCTTCCTTCCTCAATTTCTCATTTAAGACATCACATACCTTCATCATCTCATACATATTCCCATTTAGTTGGGCAGGGTAGCATTGCAATATATTCATAACACCTTTCTGAAAGAAGGTCAGAGAGATCCTAAGACCATAAATGACCTGATTCAGGTAACATAAAAATCTATCACATGGGCCTACCAGCCCAAGGCCATCATAATACGAGATTGTCACATCCTCACCAATCCCTTTCTTTATTTTCTACTTTTCCAAACAAGGGACTTGATAGTATACTGCCTCCTCCTCCTTTCTTGGGATGAAGACTCTGAACCAGCAACTCTGGCCCATCATATAGTTACCCCATTCCCCACTGTAATTTCATTTTATATTTCAAAAATTTCTTTCCTATATCTACTCCCTCAAAATATATGTAAAACAATTTATCTTTCTCTTTTGTATCCCTCTTATTCTATAACTTTCTCTACTCTACTGAACTCACCAATCTCTACACCTATAGAAATATCTATTTTATTTACAGTCTCCATTATACTACAGTCATCCACTCTCCCCGACGATGATGTTTCCTTTGAACTTGATGATATTGTTAATTTACTTATGAGATTTATAGGCTTTGAACGCATACCGAGCCTGCAGATACACAAAATATTTTGCCATTATGAAATACCTTACAAAAAAAAGGCCCACCCTTGTTTCTACCCAGTCAACGCGTTTCATTTCTAATTTTCCAATACAATAAACAATCATTTCAATTTTCCCCCTTCTTCATCAAAAAGACATTTTCTCTCTCTACAGTCTGTTCATATCTCAAAGCTTATGCACTAT
This sequence comes from Kingdonia uniflora, assembly GCA_014058105.1. NCBI lineage: Eukaryota > Viridiplantae > Streptophyta > Magnoliopsida > Ranunculales > Circaeasteraceae > Kingdonia > Kingdonia uniflora. The sequence continues at coordinate 218,044 of JACGCM010000948.1, read as the reverse complement.
AGAACTTTACAAGTAATCACTCAGCATCATAAACCCCTATATTATCCATTACGGTATCCCTCTATCAATAATGATAAACATATAATGTAATACACAGATTATTTGCAAGCTAAAATAGACAAGAGCGCCACTAACCTGTACTTGAAGAACCGCAATCTTCTACTTTACCCATACGTCTTATAATAAATGATCGCTCCCGTCACATCTCCAACAGTTTTATATTACCCGACGAAGCTTTCCCTTTCAGATTACACTTAGAACTCAAACGTTTCCTCTCTTTGGAGATAAGATTTATACCACTTTTCTCTCTCTTTGTAGCTGTAGATAATTTATGAGGGAGAGAGATACAAGTTTTTATACTCTTCCTTGGTTTACAAAATGATGGCTCCTTCAGGCACGTGTCAGCCACCCCTAATGTCTTCACAGGTACGTCTTTTCTTTTCATATAACTTCTGTGATAACGTCTACCGTCATCACACCTATCTTTATTTTCTATCATTAAAAAATTCTGCCCCTCTTTCCTAACGCAGTACAAATGACTAATCACCTTACATTTATACTATACCAAGATCGTATGATATTTCTAAAATAGTTTAATATATAAAATTTGAAGATGTCTATACAGTTGTTAAAATCATACAGCTGTCATCCACAATATCTGTACACAAGCAATAAAACAAAATACTTTATTCCTATTCATTTCAGATCATCGTATCAACTTTGCCTCGATCTACATATAACGGATAACACAGACAAATTACTGTAAACAAATTGCTTATTGAAAACTTTCACAGTTCGATCCTGCAGACTTCCGTAGTTACATTTAAAGCAGCCTTGATGATTCACCTCCCCACATGGAATTATCTCTACTCTTGCTGCCTTTGCATTTTCTTTAATAATTTTGTCACATGCGAGCTGTCGAATAGTCATTTTTCATACTGTGGTATTCAGTAGAGACATACGAAACACATCATACCAAAAAAAGTGATCATAGCTTGCACGTCTGCCTTTATCATCTAGATTGTTCAAATTCAATGGCCATTCCGGTAGCACAACATCATAAGGCAGTCGACGAAAATATCACTCACAAAGTTCAGCAACCTTGATATATAACCTACCATCTGCTGCATGATGAGCACGCTGAAAACGTGTCCTTACCACGGCTAACCATACTGCCTCCACAACAAATTGTCCCTACAGAAGATGCAAGACCTAACAACCAATGATTACTACTTTATATAAGCACCAGAAAGATCTATGAAATCTATATCACCCAAAAGAGGTCGCTGAAAGATATATTTTACAGGAAATTTTTTTGGTCAAAAGAATATCAGCAGACAATCTCGAAGATAGTGACAAATCATTCTTTCCATGTTATAAAATATCTCCTCAGATTTTATATGCACCAATATAAATATGGCAACATACAAATCCAAGCAAGTCCAGCGGTAACACCTACAGGCCAATCTCAATTCTTTCTGTAGTTTGAGACATTTTATATCAAGTTTGAATAGATAGACCGCAGAAAACCATATACCTTTACAACCACCCAGTCATCTTACTAAAATTATCTACTTACTATCATTACACAAACTCTTTGCATTTTCAAACCTCGACTTCCACTACCATTTATTGCTCCTTATAGTTTAATTTGTTCAGTAACACTTCTATATACATATTCACAGAACAAGAAGCTACAAAGTTTAAAACACAATATCAAAATTACATAACATTGACATTTAATTAGTTTGACAAATTTCTTACAGAATACTTTACAGGTAACTAACATTCCAGACAATATACAGATTACTTTCCAAATTACATCAAGTAACAATTCGAAGTCCCTCTCAATAGTCAATGAGAAAGAAGATACAAAATTGAAGCAACTTCTAAACTCTGATCCCCTGCTTGAAAGGAACAGGAAACAATATAATTGGAATATTATGGAAGAGATATGGTACCAACAGAAAGATCTTCTTCATGGCCAATATCTATGGTCCCTGCAAAAAAGACCTCCGTCATCACCACCTTTTCCACCTTAACCTCCACCCCCTGCATGCTAGAGACAGACAAAGAATCATATTTCTTCTATAAGACCCACTCACTCGCAGGGTACCGACGAGACTCCCTCGGCCGAATGCCTATCGCTTCATCTTTAGCTATAATAACTTCCTCCACCAGCAGCCGCAACCCATGTCGACGCTCCTCTGTCGATGCCAACAGATAATGGAAATGTACCATTTGGTAATAATCATCCCCCGCCTCCATTACCTCATCATACGATATATGGTGGTATATAGAGGACACCGAAATTGGCATCGGTAGATGCAAGGGTTAGTGACCAAAATATCTGACACGCAATTCTTTCATCTTCCTTCTAATCTTGGATTCCCGATACCGATTCCTAGTCATAACCATAATTTCAGACCGTCTAAAGTATTTTAAGTACAAAAATAAGAATATAGAAGAAATAGTTTAGGGACCAATCAAAGTGATATTTATACAATGTTTAGCATTAAAGCTGACTCTTCAAATTCCCAACGTCATGAGGATTTCCCATGCAGTAAAATTGACAACAACCATTGGTTCTAGAAAGCCCAAAAACCTCAAAATAGATATTCATAAAGATGCTTTGGAAATGATTCCCAGGTATTAATTGCCATGCTTATGAACCTCTCAACCAACAACACTCACCCAAACTGTTTCCTGTACTATTGGCTGAGAGGGGGCGGTTGTAGTGGTTTATTCCGCATCTCAGACTTATGTCTAATCTTTGACCACCATTCAAAATTTTAACCTCATCAACATACACGTGGCGTAGTAAATAATATTTTGCAGTTACATAGTTTTATTCATCATTTTTGACCTATAGCTTAACAGTTTGAATCAACATATGCAACATCATTAATAAAGCCATTGCAAAATAGCTAGATCAGGCCGTTACATAATTAGATTAAAGCTCATCAAGTATATATTCTGTAACGTCCGTCATTAAGAATCTTTATGGTCGCCAAACGGTCATATTATAAGACCTTTAAATAGGACACGAGAATTCGAGATGAAGGACAGTTGAATTCTCGCTCTAACATTCCACTCTCAAATACTCAGAACACTCATTGTAATAAGCTAGCAATCTCAATAATATTCCCCTCTCAATCTCAAAATCCTCAAGAGGGGTCATAGTTTTTAACCTATTTAAAGATTTTCTATGTTAAATTATCTTGTTAGTTATTTACTATTCTTGAGCATTCTAGCCATATCTGGCGTAAAGGCTAAGTTCGAATCCCAAAATTAGGCTATTATACTAACTAATTTGTTTTCTTAGGTAAAACCCTTTTTAACTCTGCCGATGGAACTATATGGTTTCATTGCCAGTCCCAAGCCCAGATAATGGAGGAGGGAGAAGGATAACAATTCATCGTACGTCGTATTGGCATAAGGATTACAACTCTTTGTATAGTTCTTGGATTATTGTTCTAGTTGAAATCTAGCTAGAAGTAAAAGCCTAAATCAGTAGATACTAAGCAGATGAGCTTGCTAACCCATAAAATTTTGTAGTTCTAAAGCTAGATACTAAGCAGATACTATGCAGGTAAGTGCAAAAATATCGTCAACTAGTTTGTCGAGGGTTACATTTTCCAGGAGCTCTAGTAGGCTGTCCTTCCAAGATGAGTTTAATGATTCTGAGTTTTCCTGCCCATTTACTACCGATGATAATTCACAATACGATTGAGAAGCTCTAGTAAGCTGAAAAGTATGAAGAACGCCAATTGATTGGGAAAAATTAAAGCTTTAATTGCTTAAAAATGAAGTAATTACAATGAATCACCCCAAAATCCTAGGCTTCATCCTCAGAACTCTTTCTAGATCAAACATAAGATAAGAAATATCCTAAGTTCCCTTTATATACTAGGGAACTAGAAATAATAAAAGAACGAATCTCATGTTAAAACAGCGCCTCAAAATCGCAAACACCGCCAAAGTCGTTAGAACGAAATAGGGAGTCGATCGAACAACTTTATGCCTAATTGGTCTAAAACCCTAGAAATTTGACAACTCATTCGAACGGCATGACAACTCGTTCAAACAAAAATCTTCTATGGGCCAAATTTTGCAGAGCACGACAAAGGTCATTCAAACGAATTGGGAGTCGTTCAAATGACTCTTGACCTTGTTTGAACAAATTTTACTAAAACTTTAAATGTTCCTAGATCTTTCAGGATCAGATGATAACGACTTAACAGATCCAGGTCTCATGTAAGACCAAACAGTTATGTAATGTTGGTGTACTTGGTTTTCTTAATAGCTTAGCGAGCATATTTCATTGGGGGTGCCTATTGTATTATTGTGGTGGGGTATATTTTAGTTTTTGGGTTCTTCAACATTCAAGTACTTAGCCTAGTAAAAAACGAAATTTTAGTTCTCAGATATATAATATGCTTCTTCTACAAGGCACATATTTTGTGCTGATTCTCTAGATCTAATGTTGGTTAACCAAAAAACCATCTTTGTTTATGGAGACAGAGTTTTGTATGTTTGTGTTTGTGTATCTACCACTACTTACTGTATAATTGTGCTTTTTAATTATTATTATTATCTCTTTCTTGTAAATACTATTTTATTCTTTTGCGTTAGCAGCTTCATTGATCTTCTTAATACTGTTCTATTTCAGGCTGAGATTAAAGAAGATCTTTCCGCTAATAAACTATTTGAAGTCAAGAAGAATAAACTTGCTAAGTTGGGAATGTCACTGCTTGCAAATCCAGAGGCAAATATTAAATCCTTGAAAAAGATTGTAGAGATCTCTAAAGATGAGGATCATGATGTCGTTAAGCTTAGGCTGCTTTCTTTGCTGACTGTTTTAAAGACATTATTTCTAGGTATGTTTTTAGCCTCATGAATTAATATTTTTTGGAAAGACAATATATTTGAATCTAAGAAAATCTGAAGAAGCTGAGAGGGGAATATACAAATTTACTAATCCAAATTCATAATAAGATTGTCGGTTAATTTAGTTGTGCAGGGATTTTTTTGGTTTCCTTATTGCGATCTATCTCCTGCTTTCTAATTTAATTTTTTCTCGAATATGTGTAATAGCTACTGTATCAGGCCTCCTACAGAGAAAGAGTTACAGATGAAAGTTTCCAAAGTAGTGAAAAAGATATCGTGTTACATGGAGTACCTAGGGCATTGATAGCCTAGTAAAATTAATGCGAATGATGTTCCGTCTAGTGGTGTATTGCGAATCCAGACTATTAGTTGCGAAAGCATGACAACTCAAAAGAGTTAAGTTTCTCTCTTTTTCTTCATCTTTATTTTTTTCCTTTTACCCGTTATTACTCTCTTTTCTCATATTATCAAGTTAGTTGCACTAATCAATTTTACTTTTAATTGATACATGAAAAATAATAAATCGATACTTTTAGAAAAGAAAATTTTGAAGAGTTCTTTCTTTGATTGAGTTCAGTTTCTTCTTTTTTTGCCATTCATAGGTAGTGTAAAGTTTATGAAGGACTAAGAAGATTAGTTGTTTAGGGAGAGGTAGCATTGTTTTGGCCATTTAGACTCGGGTCCTTTATCCTAGTTATAAGGGCTGTCGCAGTTGTTTTTTTTTCCTGTTAGAGCTCCGTGTTTGTTTTTTGCTTTGGGATGCTCGTGTAGCCACTCAAGACTAAGCACTTAGTGGAGTTTCTATTTATAAAAACAAAAGAAGAAGAAGAAGAAGCAGCAGTAAAATGCTTCACACTAAGACTCCTACCATGACTTAGAATTTTAAGTTTTCAGTAATGATTGACATTCATAAACTCTATCAAGCAAATTGAAATCATGTGAGCTAGAGATAACTCATACAGAAACGAAGAAAAAAATTAAAAAATAAGATTGATACAATTTCTAGGAGGGAAATGGAGTCCTATTTGTTAACATTTCCAACCTCGGTACATATTGCAAGAAAAGTACTACTCTCAATTCCTTCATAACTATTTTAAATGTGCCTTTTGTTTAGGGGCATCATGTTTGGGATGACATTTTCCTATTTCTCTAATCCTCAAATAATTAAGAGGAATGCCAAAAAACATCTTTACCAAAATATGTCATATGGAACAAATATTTGAACAAAATACATCAAATTGCTGGCCATAAAAGTTATGCACGTTTATCACCAAATCTTGTACTCTTGATTATCAGTATGTCTACAGATGGAGGGGTCAAAATATCAATAAGAACGTGATTGCAAATGTGAACCACATGGCATATTTTGGGTATAGTTATTCTTCCTATCACTTGAATAAGATTTCTAGTTTCATAGTAAGCAAGACTATTTTTTTGTATAAAGTTTAGTGCTAATTTTATTATTTAATTCTTGAAATTTCTTCATAGGAAGCTCTGCTGTTCAACTCTAAGATCACTTTTTACTAATAAGTCAAAACATGGGGGTGAAGCAATTTTGGAAGCTGTTCAATTGATTGATGAGCATGTCAAAGTTCATGATTGCAAATTGCATCCTAGCTCCATTAAGGTATGGGCTTCTATGTTTCCTTCCACTATGTGCTAGTAGCCTAGTATTAAACCTTTAAGTCTTCAATGCTATGATTGGTTCATTAGGTTGGTATTGTAAACTCTTGGATTAATATGAATTCAGATTTAGTGGCAAGAGATCATACGAAACTGGAAACTGAAGAATATTTCTTTTTAGAGCTTAATCTACAATTACAGAACTAATGTTTAATTTGTATCCTTTGATAGGTTTACAAATTGATCCAGATTACTATAAACATACAAAAACACTCAAAGGTTGTAAGCATTCTAGCAGTAAAACATCCGAGACCATTCTTTATGGTTATTTTATTAGTTTTTTTGTGCATTGGTTAAGTTTACCCGTGATTTAGCTCTGTAATTCAAATAATAAAGTGATAAAGTTCGAGCACATTATATTAAATGAAAGTAATATAATATAGCAAAATATTTTACCTTTTTATAGATTATGGTGGTGGTCCTGTAGAGAAGAGGACAGGGCAGTGGATTGATAAAATTTAATTTTTTAATTTTTTTTTTGTATTTTTTGAGTTATTAACGTCATTTTAAAAATGCCATTGTTGATATATAAAAATGCTACCACGTCACTTCAAATATGACGTTAAAAGAGTTTAACTACGTTATTTTTTAATGACGTTATTTAGTGACGACAATAGAATATATTAGTCGGCCGACCAGTAGAATTGGGTATCAATAAAGTCATTTTGCGAAACCTCTTATACGCCACTTAATTAATGACATTAGTGCCTAGCTTTCCCCTTCATTAATTTAATGACGTTGTTAGTCCTTGCCTTTCCACGCATCGCCTTCGACGCCATTTGTACAAATGACGTTAACTCCCTTTTATGTCAATTTTTTAATGACATAAAATCTTACATTTGTTGCAGTGCAAAGACACAATTTTTATAACCCAAGTAATCACAAACCCAACAATCAGAGGTGCAAACACGAGCACTAAAAATAGTAAACACTACCAAAACCCCAAAGTTGTAATTTGTAAGTTATACTAGGAAATAGAGAAGAACCCTAGAATTAGATGATGTAAGAACTCACAAGAATCATAATGAAGCTTACCCGAATTAGGATTGAAGAGAGATTAATGAAAATTGTACACCCTAGTGCAAAATCTGTTGTGAACATGGCAAAAAATTGGACTACCAAACTTTATAATTCGAGTAAAATTGAGTAGAGAGTAGAGAGAGAAAATCAAAGATGGACTGCCGCGAGTAGCCCCTCTTACAATTTGAGGAAAATCGAGTAGAGAGAGAGAATCAAAGATGGAGATGAGGCTGGTGTATGAGAGAAAGTAAAAGAAGAACAAATTTGTGTGGAAAAAAAAACATTAAGGACAAATTATATTTGTCTACTCGAATACGAGGGACAAGGTGCGTTCGAATTGACTTTACGCAAAAAAAACTAGTTTTTTTTAATACAAATGAGTACAGAGAAAAAAATGACTTCCCCATACACACCACACATAGAGAGATAAAGTACTTTGTATATGAATGTCAAAGATGAAAATTTTTGTGTATTAGCAAGTTAGTATAAAATACGACTTAGGGTGTATGTGCGCACAATCAATCTAGTAGACATGTAGGCATAAGAACAAGAAATATTATGCAAATAACTATTTTGGAAAGTAGTTTCAACTTAGGTCTCTCATGGTCGTCACTCAAAATCACTAAAACTTGACTAGCAAACACTGTAAAAATATTAATATGAGTAATATGCATACAAAAAATTCATATTTCATCAAATAAACTGCGCACTGTGAATTGAAAGATTTCATGGACAGAAAATCAATTGTTACTAATGGTATTAAGTTAACTAATATAAAAGCCCTATCTCTCATCTCTACTAAACTGACTGTGTGTAACTTAATATCAAACAGGCTTTAAAAATATTATAATGAAGGCTAGGGTAGTCATATGATAGAGTAGGTGGTTTGCTGGCATTCTAAGACTATTAGTGATTACTTTCTCTCCCTCTTTCTTCATATTGACTTCACCTCCCATCGTACTTTTTCTTGATTGAGTATATATAGACTATAATATTTATTTTGTTATTATTATTTATTTATTTTGAAATATTATAACAAGAATCTTATTGATGTACTTGCAAAAGCAATGAGATTAATTTCCTCTTATATGCATCTTCATCACTAAAACCACATGGTTTCACTCTTTTTTTTATAAACTGAAATGTGCCAGAACAAACGGGTCAAGAAGGAGTTGGGTATAAAATGAATGGCATATTCTAAGATACTATTTTTTGTCTCGAATCAAGTATAGAAATGCTCTATTAGAATAACTTGAATTTATGTCATCATTAACAATTGAATAATACAAACGAAACGAGATCATAAAATAAGATGAGATGTGCTGGAAAGAAGTAATGCCATAACACTCAAAACTTATAATAAAGGTCAGATTCTCACATAGCATTAGGTACCAAGTCTCTATAGTTATCCTCAAGTGTTTTTGTTTATGATTGCCTATCCATCTAAACATAAGACTAGTTGACTATCGTAAAAGCAAATGTGTACTAAGTAAAACCATACTGAATTTTCCTAACACTGAAGTATAAATTAAATCTGATAAATGTATATCAAGGTAATTATCTAAACAAAATGCAATGCAAAGAGGAAGTAAGAGGCATACCTAATGAATGGAGCATATACCGATCGACCGTCTTAGGAGTTTAAACATAAGAGCATCTAATGGCTTTGTGAAAAAGTCAGCCAACTGGCTCTTTGTAGGGACAAAACCAATAATGGCAATCTTTCACTTGGTTCTGGAATGTTGTTCAAGATTCTTTGAAATGTTTATCATACTCATATTATCACAAAGGACTGGCATCGTCCTCTGAACTATTCCATAATCATGCAGTATATGCTTCTTCTAAATAATTTTACATCCACTGTGGGCTGAGAAATACAGATTTGTTTCTTGCTTTGTCAAACAACACGTTTATTCCCACTATAGTAACATCATCCCGAAGTACTCTTCCTATCATCAGCATTACCCGCCAAATCTGCATATGAATAACCAATAACCTTGGAAGTTGTGTCATGTGAGTACCATAAGCCAAAATCTTAAGTCCCGCATGCATAACAAATAATATGCTTAATAACCTATAAATGGGACTCTTTAGGACTACCTTGATAATGAGCAAAAATGTAGATACTAAACAAAATATTAGGACGTCTAGCAGTAAGATAAAGTAAACTACCTATCATACACCTATACATTTTCTAATCAACATCCATACCTACCGTGTCCATACTTAGCTTTGTCATGGTACTCATGTGTGTTATAGCATGCTTTGTAAAAGAAAGACCAAACCTCTTCACAAGTTCCCTTGCTTACGTGGATTGAGAAATAAACATCCCTTTCTCTAATTGACAGATTTGGAGCCCTAAGAAGTAAGTTAGGTCCCCAACCATACTCATTTCAAATTTTCTTTTAATTAAATCTACAAAAGAAATGGTTAGTGAATATAAAGTAGAACCAAACGCAATATCATCTACATATACCAGAGCAAAGAGTGCCGCACCTCCCTTACGTTGAATAAATAGGGTTTTATCAACTCCCCCTCGAACAAATCCCTTTCCCAAGAAAAAAATTAACAGTTGTTCATACCATGCTTGAGGAGCTTGCTTCAATCCATATAGAACATTTTTCAAGTTGAAAACGTGATCAAGATGATGAGGATCCTCAAAGCCTTTTGGTTGTTCCACATTCATTTGATATAGCTTGAACTTTTGATTACAAGCAAGGGATAAAAAATGTGCAAATAGACTTAAGCCTTGTAGTAGGAAAAAAGGCTTTAACAATATCATCCCTTTTGAGTTGATTATACCCTTGGGCAACCAACCTAACTTTTTTTCGAATGAGATTCCCAAGTTCGTAAAATTTATTCTTGTAGATCCATTTAGTGACGTAGAACCAAATACCACGCATCTTGATAGCGAAACTATCAAAGCTCATTCTACATTGTATGAGGCCAATACTCATCTGAGAGAGCTTCCTTCATAGTTGTGGGTTCGACCATAAAAATATAGCAAACACAATTCATCATCTCATGAGTTTGGCTTTTAGTTTGAACATGAGATCTAGCATATCTGATGACATCAGCATGTGAGTGATCCTTATGAACTTGATGCCATCCTAGTTGTGGTACACTAAGAACTAGAGGAGGTAGGGGAGGAGAGGGTGGAGAAGTAGATAAAGAAGATGTAACATTCATTGAATGTAGAGGTCATGTCAAGAATCATACTAGTCGAAGTATCAAGACTTTTGGTTGTAATATCATCTTCTCCAACATCTGCAGAGTCAATAGTACAAGTATCATCCACAACCGCATTACATGACTCTATCATCACTTTGGTCCTAGAATTTTAGACCTGAAAATCTCTACTATTTGTTGAATAGCTCAATAAAAATACTTTCACCATTTTTGAAATATAAAGCATTTACTCCCAAAAGCCTTAAAGTAATCAACATTCGACTTCTTTCAAAACCAAAGTTCATAGGGAGTGTTTAAGGTGAGTGAACGAAGATATACTCTATTGATAATACAACACACAGCATGAATGGCCTCCCCACAAAAGTGTGTAGAAAGATCCTTGCGATGAAGTAAGACCCGTCCCATTTCTTGAAGAACTTTGTTCTTTCGTTCTGCAATCCCATTTTGTTATGGTGTGATTAGAGCAGAGAATTCATGTTTAAACCCATTTGTGGTGCAGTACTCAATCACTCCAGTATCCTTAAACTTACATCCACGATCACTTCAAAAAAATTTGATAGAACAATCTTTCTCATTTTGAATTTGGAGCGATATAGTATAGAATTCTTCAAATGTATTAAACTTTTCTCTCAGAAGGCTACTCAAGTATAACATGAGAAATCATCCACCATTACCAAAATGTATGACTAACCACCCAAAGATACAGCTCTCATTAGACCCATCAAATCCATATGTATTACCTTAAGAACCCGTGTAGTAAGCAATATTGTTGGCCTTCTTGTGAGAACTCTTGATTTGTTTACTAATTTGACACGGACCACATTCAACATTAGTTAATCTTCCCAACTTCGGAAATCCCTTAATAAGCTTTTTGTTTGTAATCTTGGACAGATCATTGAAGTTAATATATCCCAACCTTTGATGGCACAAATTCACATCACTCAGTTTAGCTTTGTTACATAGTAGAGCTTCTTGTTGAATAACATATAATGAAATTGTCAGTAGTTCTAACAACATACATCACACATTGTCCTTGGGAAGCTAATACAACACAATCTTCTTTAGAAAATATAACAGTATTGCATGTGCCACATAATTGACTGACATTGAGAAGTTTTATATTTAACCTCTTAACCAAAAGGATATTATATATCGTCGAAGTACCAAGTCCTTTAGCTTTTCCCTTTCCCATCACAGGAGATATGCTCCAATCACCATTTGTGACATCACCACCCTGAATATCCTCTAAGTGACTCAACTTAGAATAATCACCAGTTTTATGATGGGAACATCCACTGTCCATTTAGTGCCACATTGCACCTTATTTGAGGTGCCAAATCATTCCTCCGCACCCATATGGATCAAATAATCCTTCGAGCTGAGGTTACCTATGCAAACCATTTAAACAAATTCTTACTTTTCATATTATTAGAAATCATAATTGAGTTATATCTTTGATCATTGGATGGCAGAGCATATGGTTGGTATGGTCCAACAAATTTGCAATAAGATGCAATATGACCCTTTGGAATACATGTTCCACAATAATAAATCCAAGTGTAAGGGAAACTTTTGGCTTAATTATGAGTTAAAGATATTTTATTATGTTTAGGCAAAGATGTAGTAGCAATTGCTTTGGCAAATTTCGCGACTTGAGGAGTCTTGACAATAGAGTGATATTTCTCATATCCAAGACCCCTTTTGTCAATATCCGTTTTCCCCATACATAGCATCTTATCAATATGGTTTGCTCCATGACCAAAAAAATTAGAGTTTCTGCTGAGATGAAACTAAATCAAGCTTGGCCCTATGTAGTTCGTCCAAAGTTAATTTCATTTTCTCCTTAGCATCATGAACTCTTTTTCTAAAATCATAATCTTGTCATAGAGGCCTTGTTTATCATCTTCAAGCATCTTAATCTCATGACTTGTATTCTCAGATTTTTGTTGAAGTTCAAGCGTGAGTGTATTAACTTGATCTTTCAAGACTTTGTTAATTCACCAAGCTTAAAACATTTAAAAAATATTTAAGCATACAAATCTAAACGTTAGCTAGAAAACTGTGAACATTTAAAATCAAAATTAAAATGGAAAACCCAGTGAAGAATAAAAATGCATCTTTTATATCTTCATCTTCCAAGATTCCCAAAGAGGTTGATTGCTCATATGTTTCTGATGATGATGTGAGATCGGATTTAGATTCATCAATTGCTCTTATTAGTCAACAATTTCTTCTTCTTTTTTGATCTTGAGCTTCCTCAATAGCATCATGTTTGGATTTAAAGCTCTTAGGCAAAGATCTTAAGACCTTGCGAATAACTTGAACTTCAGAATAGGCTACTCCTAATATGATAATAGTGCTGGCAATATTACTTAGTCCTGCATAGAACTCATCAAAGCATCTTCACTCATTCGAATATTCTAGAATTGTGAAGTAAGCATTTACGGCTTGCTTTCTTTGACTGTAACATCGCCTTCATGAGTTTGAACTAAAATATCTCACGCTATTTTCGAAGTAGTACATACAGAAATGTGTCGAAACTCACTTTGACTCACAACCATAAAGATCGCATTATGACCCTTGGAGTTATAACTGGCTTCGTCCTTTTCTTCCTTAGTCTATTGATTTATAGGTTTATGGACCTCTATAGCACTTCTTGCCGGACCTTGCATCTTGGTAGGATGCGTTCATCCTTCCTTAATGGCAATCCATACATCTTTCCTGATTGATTATAATAATGCAATCATTCAAACTTTTCAGTATAGATAATCTTTGCCATTAAAGAGTAGAGAACGATTAATAGGACCTCCAAACTTCTCTGAATCCATTATTCTTAAGTAATCAAGTCAGAAATATGACCGCTCTGATACCAATTAAAATGTTTGAATACATGAGATTAATCAATTTCGATTAATTTAGGTCAAATTTAATAGGTCTAATATTCCATGAATTAATGGTCTAACCCAAGACTAATTCGAGTTGATTCAGATATCTAGTGACAATAAGCAATAGTAAATCAAGCACAAGAACAAACAATTTTAACCCTGTGGGAAATTTTCTCTGGAAAAAGCCTCCAGATTACTGTCGAATCACCCGATAGCAAAAAATATACTATTAAAAAGAAATTACAAGAAATAAATATCTTACAGACTCGATAAGCACATCCAACCTTCTTTCTAATCGACCTTCTTGCAATCTATTCCTCGTTCTCGTAATGCCTTGCTTCAATCTCCCGTCAAAGCATTAATATTTGAAACTTACAAGCTTTTCAAATCAATTTTAGGTTTAGAAATTTTTTAATTGATTCAATTCATGTTTTACTTTGCATTGAATCGCTCGTTGAATTTTCTCTTATCTCTAAAATCTCAAGCCCTAATAAGTTAGTTTTAGAAAAGGTGAAGAACATAAAATAATAATATCTTTTATAAGAAAACTAAAAACCTGTACTCTATTCAGACAGTGAAATAGTCTACTTGAACAAACAGGGTTCTATTCAAACATAACAATGATTCTATTCGAACAACAAAGTCTGCCTAGTCTATTCAAACATAACAAAATATTTATTCAAATAAACAGAGTTTTGCCTGGTCTATTAGAACAGAACAAAAAGACTGTTTGAACATAAACATATTTTCTTCAAAAAATCATTATTCTTTTGAACCTTTGTAGAATACTGACGGGCTAGAGCCTTTGAGAGAGGAGGTGCAAAACCAACATACCTATTTAGTGTCAGTCAAACTATACTCGTTCCACGTGCACTCTCTGACAATGAATAACCACAAGATAATACTAACACCTATTTTAGACACGAAATGAAACCAATACCAATTATTGATGTTTCACCATTGTAGCTCAAGGTAGAATTTTATAGGTAATGATGTCTGTTCAGTTTATGGTTTTGATGTTTTTTGGAATGCTTTTTCATATTTATCTGGTATGGAGGTCTATTGAGATTATCATCTATTTGCTTGATATTTTCTTCTATTTGGTTTGGTACTTGCTCAATTAGACAAACAATTGTGAAGGGTTCTAGAGTTGAGCAAGCGATGAGTACTTCATGATGGTGAATACTACTTTACATTACACTTTTTTGTATTTAGCGACTCTCTCCCTTTTCACCGTATGCTTCGTGTATTGTTATGACTCGTTTGTCCCTTAAGGATGTTTATAAGATATCTCATGGTATCATGTCTGTAAGATTAGATTCTTATTTGGTTTTAACTCATATGGTTGACATTAGTATTGTAATTCTAATGGTAATAGTGATCTATTTAGCTCAATTGGGAGATTTGATAGATTTCACAGAGTATTTGATGAGATGGTTGGTTTTATTGTTATATTATGGCTCAAAAACAACAGTTGATAAGGTATGAACTCAAAGTTGCTCGAACGAGACCTAAAGTCATTCGAACGAAAAGCTTGTTTCTTGGTTAGAAACTTGGATCCATCATAGTCGTTCGAGCGAGATTAAAAGTCGTTCGAACGAAAACCGTGTTTTTGAGGCAATGGTTTATCTCGTGATGTATACTTCGCTAATGACCTAATAGAGAGTCTATAAATACAGAGTGTGAGCTCAAAGCCTCTGTGTATCATAAAGAAAAATATCTAGTGAAAAAAATGGAGAAATCTAGGGTTTTACTCTAAAGAGATTTCTTGGGTTTTCTTTCTAGGGTTTTTTATTGGAAATTATCTGTAAGGGTCGAGGTGAGGTTGAGTGATCTCTGGATCTTCTTGTAACCCTAATTGATAATAGATTGGTTGTGCTTATCGGGGGTGGTTTTGATCCTCTTGGGTTTCTACCTAAATTTAAACCTTGTATATGTGTTTATTACTTTAATTGAATTCTTTATTAATTAGAGTTAGATCTTCAGTTCCTGCTTATGCATATCGTACTTCTGCATTGCTATTTTCCACCTTGGTTTCATAATAAATGGTAAGGAAAGATGGCTTAAGAGTAGTGAATCCTCTGCAGAAAACTTGGCGATGGTGGCTAGTGGGAAGAGAAGCTTTAATAACTTCAAAAAAAGAACTTGTTAGGGCTGTGGTTAATCGGGTCATTATAGATCAAATTACAAATCTAAGAAAGCTAAAGGAACAAGTTCGTCAAAGGGCTCCAAAAGTGACACGAACAAACTGGCGATGGTTACTGGTGGTGATGGCGACGAGTTGCTTCTCGTGGTGGCCGTTGATGGTCTTCGCCACGATAGAGGATGGTTATTTGATACTAGGGCTATATTGCATGTATGTGCACACAAGGTATAGTTTAGCAAATATGCAAGGTGTGAGGGTAGCAAGCTTGTGTCAACGAGCGATGGCTTTTGAAGGCCAATTTTGGGAGTTGGTGATATTTGCGTGAGGATATTCAATGGACGCATCGTAGTTCTTCATGATGTTTGACATGCGCCGAGTTTGATTCATAATCTAATTTTACTTTCCAATTTAGATAATGAGGGTTACAATTACTCTGGGCGAGGTGGAGTAATGAAAGTTTATTGGAAGTCTTCTTTGATCATGAAAGAAGTTCTTAGTGGGAACTTGTATGCATTGGTTGGTAAATCATTGGGTAGAGATGTGAAGGATGTATGTACCGATAGAGCTATGGAGATTTCTCAAAAGGGGAATTTAGTTCAAGGTAAAGCAATGGCACACTCTACAAAGATGATCAGAAAGTAGGTTTCGATTGGCAGGTCTAGAAAAAACCTAGACTCGTGTAATTCTCTAAAATGAGAAGTTGCCCATAGGGGCAACGTGACAAGAATATATAACGAATGCAGTAGAATAAACATATTTTTTGATAAGGTAGAGATTGTTAGGTTACGGCTAAAAAATTGCAGTTGTTAAACTCAAAGTCATTCGAATGAGACCTAAATTTGTTCGAACGTAAAGTTTATTTCTTGGTTGGAAACTTGGTTCCGTCAAAATCGTTCGAACGAGACTAAAAGTCGTTCGAACAAAAACTGTGTTGTTTATTTTGTATGTTCGTTTTGGAGGCAATGGTTTGTCTCGTGATACATACTTCGCTGGTGACCTAATAGAGAGTCTATAAATATAGAGTGTGAGTTTAAAGTTACTTTGTGTCTGAGAGAAAAATATCCCGAGAGAGAAAAGGGAGAAATCTTAGGTTTTACTCTGAAGAAATTTCTTGGGATTTCTTTCTAGGTCTTTTGTTGAGGATTATTTGTAAGGGTAGAGGTGAGGTTGAGTGATCTCTGGAACTACTTACAACCCTAATTGTTAATAGATTCATCGTGCTTATCGGGGGTGGTTTTAATCCTTTTTGGGCACCTAAATTTAAACCTTGTGTATATGTTCATTACTTTGATTGAATTCTCTATTGGTTAGGGTTAGATCTTCAGTTCTTGCTTAATCATATCGTGCTTCCTCGTTGTGATTTTCCCCCTTGGTTTCCTGATATTTACAATAGGATACTCATGGTTAGGTTGAGTAACTAATTCATCAGTTTGTGATCATATGCTACATTTTGCAGTATTAGGTATATTTTTGTGGGATTATTTTGGCTAGTGTGTTATCTTTGCAGATGATTGATACAATTGATAATCCAGTTAAAATGTGATTGGTGCCAATTCTATTGTCAAGTTCCAATAACGTAAAGACTTGGTGTTTTCTTCTGCCGTTTTGGGTACACTGTGATGGTGCATGTATCTACTTAGTTTTGGATCTTCAAAACAAGGTAGATTTACAAAAGAGTGGCTTGATGATTGATCGAAGGTTTGCTTACCTCAAGTTCAAGTTATTGTTAGATTTTATTTTAGTATTGTACTTTGTCCAAGACACTATAATTACATAATATTTATAGGATGTTTCCAACAATTGAGTTTCCTACTTCGAGTAGGATTTGGAGTGACCGAATTTGACTTAGGCTAGGATTCTATTATAACCATCTCCTATAAATATAAGGGAGTAGATTAGGATAATTAACCTAGATTTATGGTTTTGTAAGATAAGCTTTTGGGAGGTGAGAGAGAAACTCTAATAGGGGATTTGGCCTCTTAAGTCATCATTGTAACGGCCTAATTTCGTAGCTTGAAATATATCGAAATTAGATTTTACACCAAGTGTACATATGAAATACAAGAAATGACATTGGTGATTTAGCGTGAAAAACATTTAAATAGGTAAAAAACTACGAACTCGTGTTAAAAGTTTAGTAACTGTAATTTTTATTGCTTGAGGCTGATATCTTATTATAAATAATCTCTTGAACTAGAAATGCTTGATCTTGAAATAAGAACTTTTGTGGTGTGTTTAGAATCTAGAAATTCTTGTGTTAAAATATAGAAAATCTGGTTTTTCTAGTCCTTAACTCCTTAAGAACTTTTTTCTTTATATAGACCTTACATGCAGCTCGTTATCGTGCAGGAGCACATTCTCTGGATAATGAGGTAAGTGGTAGTTGAATGTGTAACTGTTTGTTCGTGTGAGACATGTGTCTTTGACTTATTTATATTTTGCTGCAGTGCTCGATCCACATTTTTTATTAGTTCGTGGTCTAGGTGTCAATGCTGATTGAACATGTTATGTATATAATGCGTGAGTCTGATATTGAAGCAGTTTGAGTTTCGACTAGGTCGAAGGATAGGTCTCTATAATCGCCCCCTTGCAACTGAAGGCACGGGTGGCTTTGGTTGAGAAAAAATCTATCATTTTTGTGAATGTACCTTGTTACTGTAAATATCTTTTATTGTACTTTATTTTGATAATTGTGAAGACCAAGCAGCATGTATATGAAGAGAGGGTGGCTGCTGAAGTTTAGAGGCTGAAGTTGCGCTACTTTGGCAATAAAGTGTTGGAGATACCCACCCCTATTCTAGTGCCACCAACTTACTACAGTATGACAGAGGAGGAAACGGCTGAAGCTGAAGATGATTACTACCACATGTAGAGGTCCCACTATGTGGTTGTCTAGGAAGCAATGCTGGATATGCCTTCACCTGTTGTCGGAGGACAACGACTAGGAGAGAGAAGTGGAGGCCGGCGTACATAATAGGAAATTTTGCTTGTAGTAGCCTACTCGCAGCCTTCTACCCCATTCGAATACTCAAAGGCTACATCGAAGCCTATATGCATACCTCGAAACCCATTTAATCCTTAAACAAGCTTTCTAAGAATACACGAAGATGATGCTTCAAAGACGAAGACTCGACTCTGAACAAGCCTCAAAGACGAACTCCACATCAGCACCAAAAATACTTCGACCATAGTTGTACATGGTCGAAGGTAGACATGCCAGACAGTCAGCTCACTAGACAAGAACGGCGCCGTTGCTGGTCCCGATAACTATAGTAACTGAACCAACAGTGGCTACAGTATCAGAGCATAGTGCCAGGCATTACATTTTTGATGTCGACACCAACTCCGGGATACCCGCCTGATACCCGGATGGTGCCCTTGTAATATGACCTACCTTGCTGACTCAGCTTTCCTATGTTCTATAAATAGGAGGGAGGGGGAACCAAGGAGGGGTTACAAAATCTCTCCCATGAGCCTTTGCAGTTTACTTTCGACCTACCTGTAAAGCACACAGTACTCGAACCTTCGACTACTCGACAACAATATACAATCTCTAAAAAATCTACATCAGAGGTCGAAGAGAGACCCATTCAAGGCCTCTACACAAGTATATTGTCAATAGGTTATTCGTACTGCAGGTTATATGCTTGAATCTGTTGATATTAGACAAACCCGTGGTGCAAGAGCTAACTTCCCCTCCGTACGAACTTAAGCCGTTACATTTGGCGTCGTTTATGCTTGCCCACCCTACCAATCTCCCTTACTCATTTTATCCCTTTTCCAATTCTTACAGATTATCCCAATGACACCAACCCTCCATTCTACTTCTACCCATGCTGGCAATTCTATCGAGAAAATGGCTGCTCAGCTAGCCTGTTCCACTCAGTAATTCGCTCAGGCTGAGGAGCGACACCGAACATAAATACAGTAGGAGTGTGAAGAACACCGGTAGTAGTTTGATGCCGGACAGTATCGCCGTTTGGATGATGCCGACAGACAAAGCCATATAATAGACGATCTACGCAACATCGTCTGAGAGCTGCAACGACTACAGCCTCTAGATGCCCCTCTACCATCTCGAGCACCAGCCCCGTCGCACGTATCTGCCCGCGCTTGGCTATGGCCTCTACCATATCTAGAAGCACCCCCAGTCCATATTGCAGGGGCCTAACTTCTTATGAAGGGGAAGTCGGCTCTTACACCATGGGGCTAATCTTTTATCAAAGGAAATCAAGCATATAACCTATAGATTAATTAATCAACTGACAATATACTTGCGTGGAGGCCTAGAATGGGACTTTCCACGACCTTTGATGAGAATTTTTAAGAGGATTCATATTTATGTCGAGTAGTCGAGGGCTCGAGTACTGGGTTTTTACAAGGTGATCGAAGGTAAACAGTAAGGGCTCAGGGGATAGAGTTTGTAACCCCTCCTTGGTTCCCCGTCTCTCCTATATATAAAACATAGGAAGTGTTGAGTCACCAAAGTTAGGTCACCTTATAAGTATACTATCCGGGTATCCTCCGAATACTGAGCGGGTATCCCAGATTAGGTGTTTACGCCAAAAATGTCGGGTATGCCTCTGTCACTGTAGCTGTTTGTCGGCCCTGTCACTGTAACTAACTGAACTAACAATAACATCATTCTTACCTGGTATTCTGGCTGTCCTGTCACACTTTGACCATGTACGGATATGGTCGAAGTATTTTTGATGTTGAAGTGGAGTTCTTCCTCGAGGCTTGTTCAGAATCAAGGCTTCATCTTTGGATAATCTTTGAGAGACTTGTTTAAGGATTGGATGGGTTTTGAGTAGGCTTCAAAGTAGCATTCGAGTATTTGTCTGGGTAGAAAGCTCCGAGTAGGTTACTGCATTCGCCCCCTCTCAGCGAAGGGCTCGAAAACAGGTGTAGAGGCATTTACTGAGAAAACTATTTGGCGTTGGGAGTTGAGCGGTTAGACTGCTTGTTTTTGGGGGAGGTAATAAAAGAGGGTAATAAAGAAATGTTTGTGGTAATGGAGTAATAAATGAATTTAGATAGGGCTATAAGTATGGGTTATAAAGGTAGGAACACTATATACTCTATATTTCTCTGCATTTCTCTTCTCCTTCTTCTGCATTTCGTGAAAAACGTTATGGATACCACGCCTAATACTCATTACCAGTAGAGGATGGGATTCGCCAGAGACCATCGTAAAGGGCGAAAGACCGCAGAGCTGAAGTTAAAATTTTTCGGTGACTATGAGCTTGACTGGGACATGTCTGAGCTGGTAGAGTTGGAGCTTGGGGAACCCATCAACAGGGAGTCATATTCTCACTTCTAGAGGTAGATGAAGTTTTAATTTTACTACTGCTGAAGAACGTTACCTCTTCCTGATTGCTTTGGCGGAAATTCTTGTTTAGGCGGAAGAGCAGTTGGTGGAACAAGGCTCGGCGAATAAAACTGGCCCGTCTGGAAATAGAGCGGCTTCTTCGTAAAGTAGTGGCCATTTGGTGGTGATGGGTTTTTCGCTCTCTTTTTTGTGGCCCTGTATTTTGAAGGTTTTCGTTGTTGTTGTGGTTTTGTATATTTTGATTTGCAAATTTGATATTTCTGTTGTTGTAATTTCTAGAATGGAATGGGAACAATGTTTTGCTTCAATTTTGTGTCTTTGTTTCTGATAGATAATTGACCCCTGTCACATTGTAGATGAATAGACTTATAGGTACGGTAGAAAATATATCTCATCAAATCGTTCGGAAAAAGCTGGTTTCGAAGTATAAAGATAATTGACCCGGTATTAGTCGAAACTCTATGAAAGAGGTGTGAGGCAAAATGTGACAGGGGTCGATGGTTCGATGTTGGGGATTTGGTCGACTGCATCTCCTCAAAAATGGGGTTTGAATGCGGATACAGATGAGGCGGTTATGTCTGGGAAGTTGTAAAGGTTGGACTGTTGAGTTTTTGAGGAGGAGAATTGAAGACTTGCTATTAATGCAGTTTAAGATTAGGAAAGGTTAAATGTATCGGATTGTTATTATAAATAGGTTGTTTCTGGGAGGATTGCATGCATCAGTTCCTTCGCCTCGGAGTGTAATGGCTTCCTCTTCTTCCCAAGGCAAAGGTGATGTTCCCACGCCCAAGCAAGAGGACCAGGCGACAGTAAAAGTCAGGCGAGTATGGGAGAAGACGTTGGAGATACAATAGAGGTTTGTTGGTGATCAAGACTTGGACTCAGAGATGCCAGATCTGTTTGAAGCAGAACCCGGGGTACCGATTATTGGTGCGCCCTTTGTGTATTGGTGAGGGATATTGCAAATGATGGGACCATTTCCCGACCACCGTTTGTCTTTGCTGAAGTCATTTGCGGAGAAGATGGTAGAGCAAGAAGATTCTTCTACAGAGGTTAGGAGCGAGGAGAAGCATCCCGATGATAAATAGGGGATTCTTGCTAGTTTGTTGAGTGTTTAAGATGGGTATAAAAGGTTATTTGTATTTTATGTTTGAATTGTACTGTTTTGATTTGCAGTGAATGAAGTTGGTAGCTGGCAATATAACTGTCGAATTATTTTTCAATACTGTGTGCAAGTAGAATTTTGAATGCTCGAAGTAAAAATTTTGAATTGTCGAAGTAACATGTCTGAACTATCGAACTAGAAGGTCTGATCTGTGTATAGGTAAAATTCTGAACTGTCGAGGTAAAAAGTGTGATTTCTCGAAATAAAAGTCTGATTTGTCAAAGTAATAAAGACATAACATTCTGAGTTGTCGAATGTGTTGTAGATCGAATGTTTAATATATTTGGAAATTGAATGTGAGGTTATCTGTGGATGAATATTCGAGACACGGTGTAGTCGATTACTCATGTGCGAGAAGTGTGTGTGTCAAAGGTTTGTTAGATTTAACTAGACAGTCTGACAGCCTAGACAGCTAGTCTGTCAGAATGATACGTGCTCTTGGAGTAGTGTACCCTTAATGTAATGAGGAATTGGTCAAAACCCATCTTAACTAATTTGGGGTTATAGCTAATTTCAAAGTGAGAATGTTATTCGTACGTGAGGGGAATGAGGGGTAAATTGGTCAAAACCCATCTCTGCCCAAAAGCTAGGGTAGTGGGGGCGTGGTAATGATAGTGGTTTGGAAATCGAAACACTTTTATTATTCCGAGGAGGTATATATATGAGAAAATAGCCAACCGTACTATACATAGATAGAAACTAGAAAGTGAAAGGAAGGGGATGTACACCATTGTTACGTGAAGCTTGGGAGAAGTTACTAAAGTTGTTTCTAGATAACGACTGATCTGCTGCTTTGATGATACTTCTGCTAATACAGGTATGTCGATTGATTTCTACCTATTTTTGTTTGAGTGTGCCTTCTGTATCTGTAAGTGGGGTCATCTGGGTTTGTAGTTGAGAGGTTATAATCTAGAACGGGGGAATTTATGAGTCTGTATTCTAGCCCATTTTAGAATTTTGAGGGTATTGACGGAGGGATTGGGTTTAGGATTGAGTTTTCGACTGTGTTTGTATCTGTTGGAGAGGGTAAATGAAAAATGGGTTACTCACATGTAATAGTTGAAAGTATCAATCTAATTGCGTGCCTCTTCTTCTGTAGGATAAGATGCATACCCGTCGAGCTTCGAGAATGAGGCTGATAAATGAGGAAGTCGAAGAAAACAAGGCTAGTATTTCTGGTCATGCTCCGATGGATGAGGGTAGTGACTTAGAAGTGTTAGATGCTGTAACTGATCCCCCTCTAGCTATGGTAGTGCCAACGGGTGGGGCTTCGAGTACTAGACATCCTAAGACGGTGTTGACTGAGGATAGTGATAAGGAAGAGATAGGGGAGGGAAGAGAAACAAGGGTAATGTTTGGCCTTCAGGTGGTGAGAGGGGAGGAGGGGAACAGAGTGATGAAAGTGGGGAGTCAACTGAGTCGGATAAGGCCGATGGTTCTGTCTCAGCTAGAGATAAGGTGAGATTAAATCGATTCGCTGCCAAACTAGAGCTATCAAAGGTGGGGTAGTGTTACATGCAGTAGGAGCGGGGTGGAGTTTCTAGTCGAACCCGCAGGAGGGTATAATGGCATATAGAGGCTAAATTCGACTCGGAATGCAACTTCCTCTCCGAATACTGGTAAAGGAGGTGTTAAATTTTTGGGAAGTTACCCCAGTTCAGATGAATAGAAATTTTTACGAGATGATAAGGGTAATAGAGGGTATGAATATAAAATTGAGGAGTGAGAAGAGAGGTTTAATTGAGTGGTACGATGTTATATCATTCTATGCGAGGAAGGCGAACCAGAATGTGGGTACGTACCACATCCAGTGTCACCCAGAGAAGCCCTAGTTGTTTAATTTGTGCTTGACGGGCCGAGGGCGGAATAAAGATTTAGCTGTGGTACAGGGTAATTTTGAGAATGTCGAAGGGGAGGACCCTTATAGGTTGCAGCACAAAGTCTATAATCCCAGTAATGTATTTGTGGAATATTTTGTTTGAGGTATTGATCGAACAAACTGATAATAGTCTTTCTGTTTGTTTTGTAGGTCTGACTAACCGGTCTTGGGATAAACCAAGGCATTATATTGACGCCTTACTCGATTTTGACGAGGAGTGGGTGAATTATGTTTTCAAGAGTATTGGTATCCAGAGGAAAAGGAAGAAGAAGACAGATTCCCTACTTCAAAACGTACCCATTACGTCGAGGCCATCAAAGAAAAAAAGAAGTGAAGGTGTTCCGAAAGTGATCGAAGGAATAGAGGGTGGTGATTTAGCAAGGAAGGTTTAGTATGTTCCGAAGGCAAATAGGGCGGTGAAGCAGGCGGTGCCAGTACCCAAAGTGGCTAGTGATGCTTCGAGACTGAAGCCGAGGCAAGTACCAACACAGGTTGAGAAAGGAAAAGGCAAAGTCGTCCCCGAATCTCCAAAAGTGCAGCAGACAAAGGTTGTTCAGCGCAAAAGGCGCAGGGCGCAGGGGGAAGATGATGCAGAGGATGAGGGCAAAGAGATAATGGAGGCTGACTGAGAAGAACAGGCTCTAGCCAAGGCTGCTTTGATGGCAGAACTCTACGATCCTGACCCAGACGCGGCTTCGAGGCGGATGAAGATGAGTATGTATCAGGTAACTGTTTATTATTGTTTCTAAATGTCTAAAATTTTCTTGAGTGTTTCATTATTTGGGAAATACTGATGGCTCGAATACTCTTGCAGATGGATGCTTGGGCATAGTCATTCACCAAGGCAGTGAAAGTAGGGAAGAGGAGGTTACGGGAGGAGATTGACAGTTTGAAGCTTGGTCGGGGGACAGAGGCGTCATTGTTGTCTGATAATAATCAGTTGAAGCGAGATGTGGAGGCCATCAATGATGCATTCGAGAAGAGACTGGAGGGTCAGCATTTTAATCACGAGCAGGTGCTAAAGTCGAAGTTTGTTGATCATGAGAAGGGGAAGAAAGTACTAAAAGAGTGCTATCAAATACAATATGATGTTGAAGTTTTAGATAATGTTAGGATGAAGGAGTTCAATGAGGATATGGGGCTTGACCCTATAACTCTACAATGCGTGGCTGAAACACAAGATCCTGTTGTTGAAGATACTGTGCTGACTGAAGGGATAGAGGTAGATGTTGCTAATAGAGGTCTTGGAGGTGGCGTGAAGGCTCCTGTGATCGTAGGTACTGCTGCTAGAGCTACAACTAACATGGTCGCCGATGGTACAGGGTCGATACCTTCGACTGTGGCTATTGAAGGTTTTAGTACTGAAAAACCTGTTAGGGGAAAAGATGCAGCCATGCCGATATGATGTATTTATACTGAGCGTGATGCCTGGTTTTTCTCATTTTCTGTTGGGTTGTAATATTTGAACAATGTTTATCATTCTTTGGAGTTAATCTTTAAACTTGTTATTGCCTTGAGCTGTTGTACTGAATTTGACTTATATTATACTGATTTTGTTTGGTTTGTGGACTGCACTTTGAGACTAACTTGTGCGAACTTTATCTGTATTGTATTGTTATGCTAGATTCTTGACGTTTGTTCTGAACATGATTTGAATCGAGTTTTGTTGAAACTGCTTCTCTGATATGTATTTTTCTGAGACTTTTTGTATTATGTGGGATTGAAGATATTTTTGTATACTTGCATCTGTGTATGTTGTAACTGTCGAATGATTGTAGAGTGATCAAACCTTAGAGAACGTAGAGATTGTTGTAATAATTTGTTAGAACCAAGAAATTTATTGGACATCGAAGGCCTAAGCCATAATGATGTAAGATGTGTTCGCCCCCAATACATTCTCGAGGGTCGGGTTACTCGACCATTCACGTCCCTCGAGTCTGCTCAAATGTTGGGAGTTTAAAAATTTTCAAGGTCGCCCCCGAGTATCAGTTAGGCCGGGGTTGGCATGATACTTAGAGGAAACTAGGAAATTTACTGGACCTCGATAGCTTGGGGCGTGATCGAAGCATAACTATTCGCTCCAAATGCATTCCCAAGGGTCCGGTCTATTGACTATCCTTGCCCCTCGAGATTTCTCAAAATTGGGAGTTTGAAAATTTTCAAGGTCGCCCCCAAGTATCAGTCGGGTCAAAGGGTTGACATGATACTTAGAGGAAACCAGGAAATTCACTGGACTTCGATAGCTTGGGGTATGATCGAAGCATAGCCGTTCACCCCCAATGCATTCCCGAGGGTTCGGTCTATTAACCATCCTTGCCCCTCGAGTTTGTTCAAAATTAGGAATTTGTAAATTTTTAAGGTCGCCCCCAAGTATCTGTCGGGTCAAAGGGTTGACATGATACATAGAGGAAACCAGGAAATTCACTGGACTTCGACAGCTTGGGGTCTGATCGAAGCATAATTGTTTGCCCCCAATGTATTCCCGAGGGTCCGATCTATTGACCATCCTTGCCCCTCGAGTTTTCCCGAAATTGGGAGTTTGAAAATTTTCAAGGTCGCCCCCAAGTATCAGTCGAGTCGAAGGGTTGACATGATACTTAGAGGAAATCAGGAAATTTATTGGAAAATAGGAGACGAAGCTTGGGAGGAAAAGATGTTAATTGATTATTCTGTATTTACATCAGGTGTACAAGGTAGAGGTTGTGGCCTATTGTATGAATCCAACTGCATTGTGTTCCACGGATTAGGCAGAGGCTCTTCATCTTCTGTCATCAGATAGTAGAAACCCTTGTCAGTTTTATCATATACGACATAAGGTCCTTCCCAGGATTCGGCAAGCTTGCCAACGTTTCAAGGCTTCGAGGATTGATTGACTCATCGAAGTACTAGATCTCCAATATTGAAACTGCGTGGTCGAACTCACTTATTGTATGACTTCTGAAGTGATGTATGGTAAAGGCCAAAGTTGGCGATGGCTCGGTCTCCAGTCTCGTCGATCCATAACATGTTACATCCGAGTTCAAACTCATTATATTCATATGGGAGGTTGGGATCTCGTGTGGGTACTTCAAATTGAGTAGGGAGCACTGCTTCAGTACCAAAAACTAGAAGGAAAAGGGTGCAGCCTGAGGATTTTCTTGGTGTTGTTCGATACCCCAGAGGACATGTTGTAACTCTTAAACCCATCATCCTTTATTTGCATCGACTCATTTCTTAAGACCGTTGACAATGGTTTTGTTGATAGCTTTGACTTGACCATTGCCTTAGGGGTAGTAAGGTGTTGAGGGGGAGAGGATGATGTTGTGTCTTTTAAGGAAATTTATTACTTTGTTACCGATGAACTGGGAACCATTTTTGCATAGAATCATATGAGGGCATCCGAAATGTGTAATGATGTTTTCTCATAGAAATTTGATATCTTCTTCTTCCCTGGTTCGGCATAAAGGTATAGCTTCGACCCATTTGGCAAAGTAATCTATTACAACAAGGATATTCTCTCTACTACCCAAGGCTTCAGGGAAGGGACCGATGAGATCGATAGCCCATCATTTGAACGGCTAGGAAACTTGACTGAAATGGAGATCTTCTGAAGGACTGTGGATGTCGTAGGCATGACGCTGGTACTTGGCATAGTATTCTGCATACTCTTCGGCTTGTTTTTTCATGTTTAGTGATCAATTATAAACCGATGACTTAAAAGACCCGCAAGCGCACGGTGTACCTTTGAGTACAAAGGAAAGCGGGGTCGTATCCCAAGAGACTTGTGGTGCGAATTATACTTCGAGCTACTAGTTTTATCCAATAACAACGAGTTTGTATAGGTTTTGAAATAAAAAGAAGAACGAAACAAATTACAAGATAAATTGGAGTGGAAACAAAGGCATCGATTCCACTCCACCCTTTATAACCGTTACATAGCATAAATAATTAAAGTAAATTACGAGTTCCCGTATCGCATATCCTTGGTCGGGCATATGCAATACATCAAAAGATACAAGAGATTTAGTAATTAGGAGCTACCTATAAACCAACTTATTCAACCATGGTCCGGTTGATAAGCATGGATTATGTTCTCTTCTCCATGTTCCTAACCTATCTTGTTATGGTCAAACAAGATGGTTACTTATATTCCTTATTCCTCCGCCTAGGATGAAGGAATACAATTATGCAATATTCTGGGATAAAGAGAAAGTAATTACTCTAACTTAGCTACACAATCTACACTATGGCTACATTAGGTAGAGCTTCCTCTAGCCTTGGCTAAGAAGATTAGCTACTCATCCATTTGATCATTGCCATACTACTATTACTACAAAAAAAGTAAAAGACAAGAAAAAGATATACAATAAACTTTATTGTTATGAACTTTGATTTGCACTCTCCAAGATGTTACCTCATGGGTAGGATTCTTCTCCTATTTATAGAGTATAGGAAAGGTTACTAAAAATCACCATTAATATAAAATCTCTTAAACAATGCCTAAAATCATGCATTACAACTCATGAGAATAATATATATATCTAATTCTCTTCAATGAGCTTCCATGCATGGGCCTTTGGTTGACAACTTCAAATGAGAATCATTGTTGGAGTGTATCACCCTTGTTCTTCACTAAAAGCCAGAAAATTAAACGACTTGTTTATCATGTGACCGATTTCTGTAAATACAAACAAAAGCACTATTAGTGTTACATTCATTTAATAAATGACTAGGTAGATATAAATTTAAGAGTTATTCACGTAAATATTACGTGTCTATCAAATACCCCCAAACTTATGTTTTGCTAATCCTCGAGCAAAAGTAAACAAAAACTATTTTCGCCTGTCACGCGGTTGCATTTAGCGTATATGCAACAAGCCGTTAAACCCCTAGGTTTAGCCTGGTGGACGAGTGCTATCTTGTAAGGGTTTGCAGTGACTATACCCACAAAAGTCAATAATGACATTTTAAACAATTCTAGAATACACATGACTCATTTCCTGCGAACTTAACCTTACTTAGTTGTGACAAAAATATACCAATGAAAAAAATCCTTAAACTTGTTATTCACCCAAGTATATTAAAAAATATTTTAAGCTTATCCGAAACTAGAGGTACTACCTCAAAATTAGAAAGAGATTCAAGTATTTTGCTTTAGCTATATTTGAGTATACAATGAAAATAGATTTATCGCCTAATATCTTGTCTAGAATAATTTACTCAGTTTTTTGGTAGTCTAGTTCTTACTGGAATAAATTCAACGGTCAGTTCGACAAGTACCTTAGTCAATTCGTCTTCCTCGAATTTTACTTTTTTTCTTTTCTTTTGTAAGCCTTTTCTTTTGAGTACTTTGTTTCTTAGTGAGGCCTCCGTAACAAGGAGTTTTCGGTCGATAATCCCCGTCAGTTGGCTAAGGTTTCCAGGGTATGGTACCCCATCATGACCTAGACTCAGGATTCCCACAAGTAAAGTTTTCTTGTGCTTCTTTCACATAGGTCATGGTCAAACTCCAGATTGGCGATAATTTTTCCCCTTTCAGTTCTTAATCATGCGAGTAGCCTTGCAACGTGAAAGTTTTTAGAGCATATTTGGCTTATTTATTATTTTTTCTAAGGAATGAACATATTCTTAGGCAGTTGTCTCCCTTGTAGCAAACTATTTCTAACATAAATGCTAAATTTCCCTTATACTGAGCAAAAATCTATTGAAGGTATTAATTGCAAAACTACAATAAAGTGCACATTTTCAAAATATGCCAAGTTTAACTAGAATTAGTCGTTAATAAAAAGATAGTACATCAAGCTTAAGATATTCCAAAATATTTTATTGTATACTTGGTATAATTTCAAAATTTAGGTTTTTCCATAATATTTATGTCAAGGTAAAATCAGTTTAAGTGTTTGGAAATTCGTCAAAAATATATCATGCATTGCCAAAGTTCTATAATTTTACTTTTCTTCAAAAAGCATTTAAAGAAATGGTTTCCTACCCCCAAACTTAAATGAAACATTGCACTCAATGCTTGGGAGCATTAAAAAAATGAAGGAATAAAAACTGGAATTTCTCACCTGAATGTGTCATGGGTTGCCTCCCAAGAAGCGCTAAGTTTACTGTCTTCAGCCAGACGAATGTACCCCCAAACTTAAAATTTTCAATATAACTGGAAGGGTACGAAGTTGAAAAGGTAATGTATTATCCTGGTTGCAAATTTTCTTTCAAAAACCAGATAACACATGAATGGTGATCCTTAATATTAGCCCTTAATTGGGCAGATATTTTATGTAAAAGCCTGAGAGAGTTTAAAGCTGATTCTCTATGGAAAAGATTTTTTCTCACAACTTTTCCTATTATTTGATGATTCCAAGTTGAAAATTTTAGACAAATCAAGAAAAACCATTTTCTCCAAGATAAAGCAAATACATACCCAGGGAACATATTTTCCTTTAGAATTTTCAATACAATCATATGATTACTACATGTTGCAGTAAATAAGAAGATTGGTATACAAGTATTCATCCCCGAAAATGTACAAGATCCAAAACTCGATTTTCCTGGAAAGATATTTTCTTTGAAAATTTTCAAAACCCCCGTGTTATCGTTGATATTCCAAAAAATGTGATAGGTGGCTCTGACAAAGCAAGTCCGTGTGGCATCCCCAAAATTATAATTTTTCAAAAAGATGTTTTCTTTTAGTAGAAGAAAAACTATATAACATATTGGTGGATGTAGGGATCGGGGACCAATTGACTCTAATAAACATTTAAAATTTATGTGCCTAAAATCATAACTTATCTCAAGGCACTCATCCTGACCATTAACGTTGATATTCATTGGCTTAGGGACATGGCCAAGTTGAAACATATTTTTAGATGCTAATGATTGTACCATTTCACGAATCTCAGGATCATTCGAGTCCTCAAAATAATTTAAACATTCATTAATAGAAATACAACAAGAATTATCTCCGTACAAGTCCTCAAAATCATTTATGGTCATGGTACCACCATTAGGTTCGTGAAATGGGGATGTAGGCATAGGTATAGGTGCAGTTGGTGAATGAATAACCAAAACAGAATCAGCCCTTAATAATAGTGGTATATCCTGTAAAGAAGGGTCGTCCACCCACTGGTTTCCAACATTATAATTTGTGTCAGGTGGACGAGGCACAAGGCAAGGCTGAGGTGACTCATAAGGAGACTGAGAAGGAAATGACAAGTTGATAACATCTGCAAGAGGTTCAACAATTTCTAATTTCTTGACTTTGGTACAAATATCATCATCTACATATTCCTCGTAAATTATCGTATAATGAGATGGTGATTCCATATATTCATATTTTATCTCGTCATCATCATCGTCAGAAAAATCATTAGAGGAGTGGGAAAAATATTCAGTCTCGATCATAGTTTCCTCGAAACAATTTATTGGGTTAACAAATGAAATGATGGATGGTGACATCGATGGTTGAATTAGGAGGGCTTCTTCAAGATCTTCTTGTGACATAGGATCGTCGACCCTAAAATATTCATCTTCTAAATCTGTCTCAGAATATTGTATCCATTCACCCCACGGAGAAAACATTCCTTGATTATGCTTGAATTCATCCATTTCTAAATCATAAGGGGATTTAACTTCGTATTGTTCTTCTTCATTCCTTAGAATTTTTTTATGCTCTATTTCACTCTACGTAGTTGACAACTGAGTTATCTGAGTCTCTAATCTAGAAATAGATTGGGTCGTAGAAGTTTGATTCACCAATGACTGTTGTTGGAATTGTATCATTTATTGCTGAAATTGTAATACTTGTTTTTTGACTTTCTATTGATTGTTACATGATGAGAGCAAGGGTATCTTCCAAAGATGGTTTGGGTGGAATGGGTGGGAACTGATTGAATGACTGAATGAACTGATGGGCCTGCATATATGAATGAGATTGGAAAGGTTCCATGTATTGAGATTTTTGGTGATCCCATGATTGAAAATGATTATGAGGTTGTTGCGCGATGTCAAATTGTGAGTTGCATGGATTCCAATGTTCTTGCATGTATGACATTTTAAAATAAAAACAACACCCAATGCAATAAATAACCAATCAAGTCTAAACTCTAGCACATCAACATTTTTTAGAAGTAATAATTAGGTCTCCCCGATATTCTTCTATGTTCAAAATGGGTAGGATGGCAAAAGGCTTTGGTTCCAATACTTCCCTGCGTCACTATGCTAGTACCAGCTTAAAGTAGATGTTCAGTCCTCACACCCGAGTGAGTCGCCTTATCGTACGTCAACACTCGGAATGGTGACGTCGCAAACCTACAACCAGTATTTCGTGGCTCTAGGCTGGGGCCGTATCCTATGAACCCGTGATTGTACCCCGGTCCGGTACTCCTATCCATTGGGTGATGAAATCCTGCGGGAATCTTGCTACTCTTTTTTATTAACAGTTATTTTGAGGTCCGGGACGTTTAATTTTCGTGTGATACAAATTTTTTCGTATCCCTAATGGGTGGTCCCACTTGTTGGAGAGCTTTTTGGGTGATGAAAACCCGCAAGTCTCTAGCAGCTTTTACCTTTACTAATGTTGGAATGAAAAAAATATTAAACACAGCAATAGGTCAATCCAACCACAGCAAATTTTTTATTAGAGC
This sequence comes from Kingdonia uniflora, assembly GCA_014058105.1. Taxonomy (NCBI): domain Eukaryota; kingdom Viridiplantae; phylum Streptophyta; class Magnoliopsida; order Ranunculales; family Circaeasteraceae; genus Kingdonia; species Kingdonia uniflora. The sequence continues at coordinate 185,231 of JACGCM010000948.1, read as the reverse complement.
AGCGTGTATTTGCACAGTCCACACGAATTTATGATCCTAGTGCCGAGGCGGAGCGGAGCGGAAATGAACCCCTCTAGATGTCAAGTTTTGGGAAGTACCAACTTACGGGAAGTGTTTCCCGGTGTAGCTGTGGCCGCCCCTTTACTTAGGGGGCGAAAGAAGGAAGTGCCCATTTACTTGGGGGCACAAGAATGATGGATTTAATGATGCTTTCAGCTTTACGTATTGTCCGTCTCGTTTCCAACTTTGTGACTATCCTGCAAAACAAGAGAAAAAAGATTAGTGAACATGCGACAACAATATTAATTCAATTTCCAAGTTTATTGTAGTCTATGATGTCCTAATTTTTAAATGGGTATATCTTTCAACTCGGTTGAGAGAGTATATTCAATAAAATCAATTTGGAAAGATAATTTAAAAAGGAAAAATCTTCAATAAGGAAGTTTTCTATAATTTAGCTTCCCTAATACTCAAATGAGATGATGAATGTACAGCGGCGTCCTTAAGGGAGACTGTTTTTGTACTACTTTTTCAAAACCCTGTAACTCACAAACAACAAGACAGAAAAATATGATCTATAGCAATTCGGAAAGGGTTTTGAATTATCTAAAAAAATTTTAGCAAAAGTTTTCCCAAACTATGAAGTATAGAAGATCAAAAACGGTAAAACATTCAGGGACTGACTTCCAAGCTACTGTAGCACCAAAAACTCGATTTTATTTTTATTTTATTTTTCTTTTAAAAACTAAACTAGAGAAATGATAATAATAGAAATATTATATGCTATTACCGGTCACTATAATACAACTTACTATAATAAAAAATAACATAAAAGAAGGAAAAATTGGCTTAAAATAGCATCTCAATAAAACGCACTTCAGTCCCCGGAAACGGCGCCAAAAACTTAATCGATTATAAATCGATGTCTTAAAAGACCTGCAAGCGCACGGTGTACCGTTGAGTACAAAGGAAAGCGGGGTCGTATCCCAAAAGACTTGTGGTGCGAATTATACTTCGAGCTACTAGTTTTATCTAATAACAACGAGTATGTGTAGGTTTTGAAATAAAAAGAAGAACGAAACAAATTACAAGATAAATTGGAGTGGAAACCAAGGCATCGATTCCACTCCACCTTTTATAACCGTTAGATAGCATAAATAATTAAAGTAAATTGCGAGTTCCCGTATCGCATATCTTTGGTCGGGCATATGCAATACATCAAAAGATACAAGAGATTTAGTAATTGGGAGATACCCATAAACCAACTTATCCAACCATGGTCCGGTTGATAAGGATGGATCATGTTCTCTTTTCCATGTTCCTAACCTATCTTGTTATGGTCAAACAAGATGGTTACTTATATTCCTCATTCCTTCTAATCCTAGCTATGGTCAAGCCTAGGATGAAGGAATTCAAATATACAATATTCCGAGATAAAGAGAAAGTAATTACTCTAACTAAGTTACACAATCTACACGAAGGCTACATTGGGTGGAGATTCCTCTAGCCTTGGCTAAGAAGATTAGCTACTCATCCCTTTGATCATTGCCATACTACTATTACTACAAAAAAAGTAAAAAACAAGAAAAAGAGAAAGAATAAGCTTTATTATTGTAAACTTTGATTTACACTCTCCAAGATGATCCCCCATGGGTAGGATTCCCCTCCTATTTATAGAGTATAGGAAAGGTTACTAAAAATCACCATTAATATAAAATCCCCTAAACAATGCCTAAAATCATGCATTACAACTCATGAGAATAATATATATATTTAATTCTCTTCAATGGGCTTCCATGCATGGGCCTTTGGTTGACAACTTCAAATGAGAATCATTGTTGGAGTGTATCACCCTTGTTCTACGTTAAAAACTGGAAAATTGTACGACTTGTTTATCATGTGACCGATTTCTGTAAATACAAAAAAAAAACACTATTAGTTTTACATTTATTTAATAAATGACTAGGTAGATCTAAATTTAGGAGTTATTCACGTAAATATTACGTGTCTATCATTTAGCCAGAATAAACCTTGGGAGACGGCTTGAAGGGCCATAGATCGACCAGCAGTTTAAGCACCGCAGGTCCCTTGGTGGAGTTCGGCTATAATTTTATAAGCTTCGGTTTGAGAGATAAATTGAAGGAGGACGCCATTTGGGGATTTGTGGTGTAACTCATGTTTGTGAATGGTGCATCTGCGATAGTTCTCTAATAATGATCTTCTAGCTTTGGGGTTATCTGGGAGGGTAGCATTGTTAAAATAATGGAGAAAAGGTGGTCGCTAGTCGTTTGTATCGAGACTCTCGCCCCAGTACTTATGGAATTGACTTCCATCTGGTTGATTCTTGGGCGCTCGAGTACATCGATATGGAGGGCTTGGGATTCTTATTGGCCTAACATAACTGCTATGTAAGCAAGGGAATTTGCGTGTCAGTTTTCTCCACGAGGGTAATGAGTGTTAGTAGATTTTTCAGGAAAACGGTCCATGCGCTGTTGAATAAGGGTAGAATATCCGGCCCTGCGATCGTTGGCTTGATTTTTACCGATGTAATGCCTCTGAACAAGTTGGGAATCTATGAAAACTACAAGTTTGGGAATGCTGAGGTCAAGTACGAGGCCGAGGCCGTGGATCAAAGCTTCATACTCAGCTTCGTTATTGGAACACTCCAAGTTTAATTTGAGGGCCTTCTCTATTCAATCATTGGTAGGTGTGACCAGAACTACGCCGATCCTTAAACCGTTAGGCCCAGCAGATCCATCTGTGAAAAGACGCCATCCTGAATTAGGGTTCCATGGATATGTTATTTTGGACAGATCTTCTGTGAAGTCGTCTTCATGTTCCTCCCAATCAACATCTTCGATTGGAAAGTCAGCGAGGAAATCTTCTACTGCCTGGCCTTTTTGGGATATTTTCTTCTCGAATGTGATGTCATGTTCGCTAAGGTAAACAGACCACTGTTGTACTTGTCTGGATTTCTCTTTCTTGCTGAGTACTTCTCGGAGGGGACAGCTTGTTATAACATGGATGGGGTGGGCTTAAAAATATGGCTTAAGTTTACGAGACGAGTAGACGAGGGTGAGGAATAAACGCTCAAGTTTCAAATATTGAGTTTCAACAGGTGTTAGAGTTTTGTTGATATAATATATATGTTTTTTGATGTTTGATCCAAGTCAAATAAGCACAAAACTGATGGATGTGTCTGTAACAGCGAGATATAGAGAGAGTGTCTCACCTTCGTTAGGGGTACTGATAATGGGTGGTCAACCCAGGTAAGTTTTGAGTTTGAGGAAGCCAATTCACATTAGGGTGTCCAGTTGATCTCAGGGTTATTTTGCTTTTTTTCCTTGTGGACGCCTTGGTCGCGTAAGAGGGAAAAGAGCCAAGCACAGCGGTCTGAGGATTTGGAAATGAAACAGTTGAGGGCCACAATTTTACCAACTACTTTTTGGACATATTTTTTGGTTTGGGGTGAAGGCATGTCGATAAGGGATTAAATATGGGTAGGGTCGATCTCGATACCTCATTTACTGATAAGGTGGCCTAAAAATTTACCAGACGATGCACCAAATTGGCAATTGTCTGGGTTGAGTTTCATGTTGAATGTTCAAAGTATCGAAAATACTTCGGTTAAGTCTTAGATATGGGTCTATTTTTGGAGGCTCTTGCATAACATGTCGTCGATGTAAACTTTGACCGACTTGCCTAGCAAGGGTTTAAACATGGTTGTGACAAGGCGTTAATAGGTGGCCCCCTCATTTGCAAGGCCGAAGGGCATGACGTTAAAATAGTAAAGGCCTTGTTCAGTAATGAAAGATGTTTTAAGTAGATTGTCGGGAAGGAGGGGTACCTGATTGCAGCCTGAAGCTGCGTCCATCATAAATAGATGCTCATGTCCAGTAGTAGAATCGAGGACTACTGAGATGATCGGGAGGGTAAAACTGTCCTTCGGTGTGTGCTTGTTGAGGTCTGTGAAGTCGACGCAGATTCTGATATTCCCGTTCTTTTTGGGAACTACAACAATGTTTGATATCCAGCCAGCATACTTGACCTCTCTGATAAAACCTACGGCTATGAGTTTGTCGACTTCTAGGCTTACTGCTTCTCAAAGTTGAGGTGCCAAGGTGCGCTTCTTCTATTTAACTGCTGTGGAGTGGGGAATGAGATCAAGGCGGTAGCATGTCAAACTGGGGTCGACGCCGGGCATTTCCTGAAACGCCCATGCAAAGACGTCTTTATTTACTCGAAGGAAGTCTGAGAGCTCGAGGCGTTCTATTTTGTCAAGAAAAGTTCCAATGAATATACCTCGACAAGGACCGTCGAGTTTGATATAGACTGTAGGTTGGATGGATGAGGTGACATCTATCAAAGATGTAGGGATAGAGAGAGACAGTGATTGCTATGGGCGGCTAACGAGTCTCCGTGTCTGATCGATCTCTGGATGTTTGCATGAGCGGGCAAGGCATTGAGAGCCTTTTAAATTCCATGTACCCAAGGGAGTAGTAAAAAAAAGGGTCTGATAATAGGTCAAAGGTATGGCACACATGGCAAGGAGCCAATCGCGCCCAAGTATACCAAGGTATTCAAACTTCTTATCAATGACATGAAAGCTGGTTTGGAGTATGACTGGGCCGGTAGTAACTGAGAGCCTAATTCGACCAACTGCGACTTTTGTGGCCCCATTAAAACCTTTGAGTTCGACATTGGCAGTAGTGATGAGGTCGGTTTTCTTCATGGTTTGAACAGTCTGGAGGAAAAGTACATCAGCTGCACTCCCTGTAATGATGAGCATGGTATGGAGGATGATATGTTCGTTCTTAACCATAATGACTAATGCATCGGAATGGGGAAAATGGACATGAGATGTGTCACAGCTGATGAAAGAGATACCTTCGGGTTGAGGACAAAAGGTTGATCCTGGCAGGAGGGCAGGCAGTTTTACCTGGTAAGTGAGTTTGTAACATTCTTCAACACGCTTGCGTTTACTCTTGGAGCGGCCGCTGTCAATGTTGTTGACTTCGATAAAATTTATTCGGTAGATAAGTACCTCGAACGGGTCAACAGCAGGGGTGGATTGAGGTTTGAGGTACGACCCGTCAGGTAGCTGAGAAGGTCGGCAACGTACTGGTGTAAACGACCTGCTTTGAGAATGATTTCGAGAGAGCGCTGGAGGGCGAAGTATTTGTTGGTGTGGTGACAGTTACCCCATATGGCGTATCCATTTCCTCATCGAGGTCAAACCAGGCGAACCTTACTGCGCCAACCACAAGTATAACTATCACCACACCAATAAATGTTTTGCCTTACAGCGCTCTCTCGAAATAATACTTAAGGACAGTCATCTACATCAGTATGTTACTGACCTTCCCAGCTACCTCGACGGGTCATACCTCAAACCTCAACCCGCCCTTTCGGGCGACCCTGCCGAGGTCAACATCTACCAACTTCATTTCATTGAAGTAAATAATATCGACAACAGTCGTTCCAAGAGCAAGTGCAAACGTGTTGAAGAATGCTGCAAACTCACTCTCACTTACTAAGAAAAACTACTCACCCTCCTGCCATAATCAAGCCTTTTTCCTCGACCAGAAGATATCTCTTTCATCGACTGCGATACATCATATGTTTGTTTCCCCTACTCTGACTCTTTAGTCATCATGATTAAGGTCAAACACCTTGTCCTCCACACCATGCTTATCGATACACAAAGTGCAGCCGATGTACTTTTCCTCCAAACCGTCTAAGACATGAAGAAAACAGACCTCATCACTGCAGCCAATGTCGAACTGAAAGGCTTTAATGGGGCTACCGAAGTTGTCGTTGGTTGAATCAACCTCCCAGCTACCACCGGCCCAGTCATACTTCAAACCAGCTTTCTTGTCATCGATAAGAAGTTTGAATACATTGGTATCCTCAGGCGTAACTGGCCTCATGCTATGAGCGCCATACCTTCGACCTATCATCAGACCCTCCATTTCACTGCCTCCTATGGCACATAGAATTTAAAAAGCTCTCAATGCCTCACCCGCTAATGTGAGCATCCGGAGATCGATCAATCCCAGAAACTCGTCAGAATCCCATAGCAATCACTGACTCCTTCTGTCCCCACACCTTTGACACCCGCCATCTCACCCATCGATCCCACTATTTATATTGAACTCGACGGTCCTGGTTGTGGTACGTTCATTGGAACTTTTCTAGAGGAGGCAGAGTGCATCAAAGTTACAAACTTCCTTCGAACAAAAAAAAATGTCTTCGCATGGACATTTCAGGAGATGCCCGGTATCGACCCCAATTTGTTATGCCATCGCCTTTACCTTATCCCCCATTCTACGGCAGTAAAACAGAAGAAGCGTACCGTGGCACCACGACTTTGAGAAGCAGTAAACCTTGAAGTAGACAAACTCATAGTCATGGGTTTCATAAGATAAGTCAAGTATGATGACTGGATATCTAACATTGTTGCAGTTCCCAAAAAGAATGGCAAGATCAGAATCTACATTGACTTCACCGACCTCAACAAACACACACCGAAGGACAGCTTCCCCCTCCCGATCATTTCAGTACTCCTCGATGCTACTGCTGGACACGAGTGCCTATCAATAATGGATGCAGCTTTGGGTTATAATTAGGTACCACTCCTACCCAAGGATCAGCTTAAAACTTATTTCATCACAGGACAAGGCTTTTACTATTTTAATGTCATGCCTTTCGGACGTAAAAATGTTGGTGCCACCTACCAACGCCTTGTTACAACTATGTTAAAACCCTTGCTTGGCAAGTCGATCGAAGTTTACCTCGACGACATGTTATGCAAGAGTCTCCAAAAATAGACCCACGTCCAGGACTTAACCGAAGTCTTTTTGATACTTTAAACATACAACATTAAACTTAACCAAGACAAATGCCAGTTTGGAGTTTCGCCTGGTAAATTTTTTGGCCATCTTATCAGCTAACGAGGTATCGAGATCGACCCTACCCATATTTGAGCCCTCATCCACATGCCTTCGCCCCAAACAAAAAAAGATGTGCAAAAAGTAGCTAGTAAAATAGCGGCCCCCAACCGTTTCATTTCCAAATCCTCAGACCATTATGTTTGGTTATTTTCTTTCTTACGTAACCAAGGCATCTACAAAGCTAAAAAGAAAATTGGACACCGATACCTCTATCGGTTCAGTCCTCATTCGATTCGAATCAAACATCGAGAAATCAGTATATTTTTTCAGCAAAACCTTGACACCTGCAAAAACTTGATACACAAAACTTAAGCGTTTGCTCCTCACCCTCGTCTACACTTCCCGCAAACTCAAACCATATTTTCAAGCTCACCCCATCCTTGTTAAAACAGGTTATCCCTTTTGAGAAGTACTCAGCAAAAAAGAGAAATCCAGATGAGTACAATAGTAGTCTGTTTATCTTGGCGAACATGACATCTCATTTGAGAAGCAGATATCCCAGAAAGGCCAAGCAGTCACCGATTTCCTTGCTGACTTCCCGGTCGAAGATATCGACTGGGAGGAACACAAAGATGACCTACCAGAGGACCAGCCCGAACCTACAGACCTATGGGACCAGAACACAGGATGGCGACTTTTCAAAGATGGATCTGCTGGACCTAATGGTTCGGGGATCGGTATCGTTTTGGTTACACCCACCAATGACCAAGTCGAAAAGGTAGTCAAGTTAAACTTTGAATGCTCCAATAATGAGGCTGAGTATGAAGCTTTGATCCATGGCCTCGACCTCGCACTCGACCTCGGAATCCTAAAACTTACAGTTTTCATAGATTCCCAACTCATTCAAAGATAGTACTCTGTTGAGAATCAAGGCAACGGTCGCATGGCAGAATATTCTGCATATTTCCACCAGGTCATGGACCGTTTTCCTGAAAAATATTTTCTTACTCACTACTCTTGAGGTAAAAATAGACACACCGATGCCCTTGCCTACATAGTAGCTATGTTAGGCCAATCCAAATCTCGAACTCTCCATATCGAAGTACTCGAACGCCCAACTATCGACCAGATGGAAGTAAGTGCCATCAATACTAGGGGCAAGAGTCTCTATCCAGACGACTGGAATACACTATTCCTCGATTACTTCAGCAATTGTACCCTCCCAGATGATCCCAAAGTTAAACAGTCATTATTAGAGAACTATCGCAGATACACCATCCTCAAATGCGAGTTACATCACAAATCCCCAAATGGCGTTCTCCTTCAATACATTTCACAAAACGAAGCCTCTTCAATCCATGCCGAACTCCATGAAGGTATCTACGGTGCTCATACCACTGGTCGATCTATGGCCCTTCATGCCGTCTCCCAAGGTTTATTCTGGCCCAATATGAAAAAACAAGCCGAAGAGTACACCAAACATTGTGACAAATGTCAGCGCCATGCCCATGAAATCCATAGTGCCTCCCAAGACCTCCATTTCAGCCAAGTCTCTTAGCCATTCAAATGGTGGGCTAACGATTTCATTGGTCCTTTTCCCAAAGCTTCGGCTAGCCGAGAGAATATCCTTGTTGCAACAAATTATTTTACCAAATGAGTCAAAGCCGTACCTTTGTGTCGAACCAGAGAAGAAGAAGTCATCAAATTCCAATGGGAAAACATCATTACACGCTTCAGATGCCCCCATATGATTCGATGCGATAATGGTCCACAGTATGTTGGGAACAAAGTCAAAAATTTCCTCATGAAGTACAACATCATCCTTTCCCCCTTAACGCCTTATTAACCCTAAGGGAGTGGTCAGGTTGAAGAAATCAACAAAACTATAGTCGACGGTCTCAAGAAACGTGTTAATGCAAAGGAAGGATGATGGGTTTAGGAGTTACAACATGTTTTATGGGCCAAAAAAAGCTATAGGTTGTACTCCTTTCCTTCTAGCCTATGGTACTAAAGTACTATTCCCTACTCAATTCAAAATTCCCACACGAGATCCCAACCTCTCGGACGAAGATAATAAGTTTGAACTTGGATACAATATGTTATGGATCGACGAAACCAGAGACCGAGCCATCGCCAACCTCGGCCGTTACCATCTATCACTGTAGAAGTTAAATAACAAGCGAGTTCGACCTTGAAGTTTCAACATTTGAGATCTTGTACTTCGACGTGTCACTCAGTCTTTGAAGCCTCAAAATGCTGGCAAGCTAGCCGAATCCTGGGAAAGACCTTATATCGTGTACGACAAAACTGACAAGGGTTCATACTACCTGATGACAAAAGACGAAGAACCTCTACCAAACCCATGGAATACAATGCAACTAGTCTCATACAAAAAGCTTCAACCTCGACCCTGTTCACCTGATATAAACACTGAATAATCAATAAACTGTTATTTCCCTCTAAACTTCATCTTTTGTTTTCCAGTAAATTTCTTGGCTAAGCCTAAGTATCATGCCAACCCTTTAACCCGACTGATACTTTGGGGCGACCTTAAAAAAATATAAGCTTCCAACATTAGAATAAACTCGAGGGGCGCGAATGGTCGAGAGACCGAACCCTTGAGAATGCATTAAGGGCGACCACGTCTTACTTCCCTGTGGCTCAGGCATTCGAAGTCTAATGAATTTCTTGGTTTAGCCTAAGTATCATGTCAACCCTTCGACCCGACTGATATTTGGGGGCGACCTTGAAAATTTTCAAGCTTCCAACATTCGGGCAAACTCGAGAGGCACGAATGGTTGAGAGACCGAACCCTCGAGAATATTTTGGGGGCGGCCACGTCCTACTTCACTGTGGCTCAGGCCTTCAAAGTTTTATAAATTTCTTGGTTTAGCCTAAGTATCATGTCAACCCTTCGAACCGACTGATACTTGGGGGAAACCTTGAAAATTTTCAAGCTTCCAACATTCGAGCAAACTCTCGAGATTATGTTGGGGGTGACCACGTCTTACTTCACTATGGTTTAAGCCTTCGAAGTCCTATAAATTTTTTGGTTTAGTCTAAGTTTCATGTCAACCCTTCGACCCGACTGATACTTGGGGGCAACCTTAAAAATTTTCAAGCTTCCAACATTCAAGCAAACTCAAGGGGCACGAATGGTCGAGAGACCGGGCCCTCAAGATTGTGCTGGGGGCGACCATGTCATATTTCGTTGTGGTTTAGGTCTTTGAAGTTCAGTTAATTTCTTGATTCTGTCCCAGTGTCACATCCACCTCTCGACTGACACTCGGACACTCGGGGAACCATCTCAAAGTTCTTCAAGGTTCGATAATTCTTCAAGCATGCTACACTTACAACATATGAAAATTCAAGGATGCAAGAATATCAACACTCCTACTACATACAAGACGCTTCAGTACATCATATATCAGAAAAGCAGTTTTAACACAAATCAATTCAAGATATGTTCAGAGCATACATCAAGAATCTAGCACCGCAATTTTGTACAAATCAAGCTAATAAAAACCAGTTTCAGTATAGTCTACATCAGTAATCCAAAGTAAACACAAGTTCAAAGATCAAGTGCAACGCAAGCTCAATATTGTTTACATCTTACAACCCAACAAAAAAATCAAAAAAATCAGAAGAAAAAAAATACTCTGGCACGCTCAGTTCATTACCTCATATCGGAGTGGCTGTACCATCTCTTCTTACATGCTCCTCGCCAATACGTCCAGAACCCCCGGCCTAAGGGTTTGACCCAGCTGCATCCACGACCACATCAATCGCATTCCCTGCAGCAGTTTCTTCAATCAATGGAGTATCCAAGCCACCTCCTGAGCCCACAGTAGCAATATCTCCTTCTACCCCATCGGCTTGGACAACATATTCAGCAACAGGATCCTAGGTAGTGACAAAATGTTGCAAAGTTTCAGGATTATACCCCAAATCCTTTATGCACTCCTTCAGCCTGACATTATCTGCACATTCATCATCAAACTGCCCTTGAAAGGTTTTCTTTTGTTCTTGTAGAGGGCTAACTTCGTTTGGACGAGGAGTCGATCCTTACAAAGTAAACTCGATCCTCAATCAATGGGAACAAGTAATCGTCCAATGATAAGATAAAACTAAAGGAAAATACATGCGTAGAGGCCCGAATGTGACTCTCTACGACCTCTGATGAGGATTTTTAAGATAGATTATATTACTGAAGAATAAATTAGAGGGTCCGAGTACAGATATTCTGGGTGGTCGAAGGTAAAGATGCAAAGACCGGAGGAGATTTTTCTAACCCCTTTCTGGGTTCCCCTCTCCTCTATTTATAGATGCATAGGGAGCTAAGTTACCAGGTGTGGGTCCGATTTACATGATTATGTTGTCAAAAAATCCCTGCGAGTGATGGACGCCAGTCTTGTCGGTACTGTTACTGCTGCATTTATTGGTGATGGTTTTGAACGGCATGGCTATTTGGCTTGTCACTGTAGATGCACAGGCCAATCAATGCATTGTCTTATCTGATGAGATAGTTGTCTGTCTTATCTTGCTTCGACCGCGTGATAATGAGGTCGAAGGATACCTGCTGCTGGGACGTTAATTAATTCTCAAAGTTCTGTCTGGTGAGATTATTGCCTGCCTTTTCATACTTCAGCCGTATGTAGATATGGTCGAAGGATGTCTGCTGCAATGTACTTATCTGTTCTCGAAGTTCTGTCCGTTGAGATGGCTGTCTGCCTTTTCATACTTCGACCGTATGTAGATATGGTCAAAAGATGTCTGCTGCAATGTACTAATCCGTTCTCAAAGTTCTATCCGGTGTCGAAGGTTCGTCTCTGGGGGATTTCTGAGGAGCCTTGTTTAGGGGTTGAGAGGGCTTCGATGTATTCGAGTAGGCTATAAAGTGGGCTTCAGCTGTCTGTTCGAAGGCTACAAGCAGGCTTCTACATTCACCCCCTCTTAGGAAAGATCTCGAAGCCAGGTGGAGAGGTGTTCGCTGAGAAAACTGTTCGTTCTTGGAATCTGGGCGGTTTAACTGTATTTTTTTTTTAGAAAGTGGTAAAAAGAGGTTTTCAAGGGATGCAGTTGGTTATAGGGTAATAAATACATTGAGGCCTATAAATATGGGCTATTCTGGAGGTACGCTGTATCTTCTTTCATCTGTAATAATTTTCTGTTCTGTTCTCCATATTTTTAACATTTGGATGTATACAACGCGAACATACGCTACCAGAAGAGGATGGGGTTTGCTCAGGACCGTCGAGTAGGGCAAAAAATGGCAGAACTACACGTGAAGTTTTATGGCGAACCTGACCTGACCTGGGACATGCCAGACCTTGTGAAAGCCTGTTCTGAGGAGTTCTTCAATGGCGACCCATATTCTTATCTTTGGGAACAGTTGAGGTCTCAATTTACGACTGCTGAACGGTGTTATCTCTTTCTAATGGCACTGGATAAAATTCTCATTTGTTCTGAGGAGATCATCGAGGAGCAGAATGTGGCAAACGGGGTAAGTCCTTCTGGTAGTAGGGCATCGGGTTGAGGGGGGAATTTTTAAAGTTTCTGTTTTGCTATGTTTGGGGGGGTTGTTTCAATTGAGTAGGGTCAATAGTAGAAATGTAATTTGTCTGTTGAATTTACTATTTAGAATGGACAGAGTATTTTCTTCGTACTTATATTATATAGGCGAAGGTAAGCGAATACTCTTATAGGCGCGAGGTACAGTGATGAGATTGAAGATAATGATGAATGAAGGTTTAGTGTTATTTGGCTATGATGATCAGAATGAATTATAGTTGAAGATACGATGAAATGTTGCTTTGTAATAAACGATGCTTGTGATGGTCGAATGCTCGATCAGGGAGATGTGCTCGAATAGAGGTCCTTGGGAATGAGGTTTGTGTGCATGCGCCAAAAAATTAGTAATGTCTAGAATGTTGGAGAGGTTACATGTTGACTTTGAGAGGTTGAAAATGAAAGGTTGTCATTAATTTGGTTACGGAAGAGGGAAAGTTGTGGTGGGTTTGCAAGTATAAAAAGAGTTGTTATAGAGATTACTTCTCATCTTTATGCATGTTTCTCTTGTTGTTTTTCTTCGTTGCTCGTATTAACATGGCGGAAAATATTCCCGTTCAAGAGGACCCGGCTGCTGCGAGAGTTAGGCGCATTGGGGAGGCCCTGCTGGGGCCGCTACAGCGGTTTGGCCTGGAAGAGAACATTGACGCAGAAATGCCGAATCTTTTAGAGGTGGGTCCCGGAGCTTCAATTCATGAGATACCATTCGCATACTGGTGGGGGATACTGCAGATGATGGGGTCATTCCGTGTTCATCAGATGTCTCCCCTCGAAGGCTTCGTAGAGGATATTTATGACCAGAAAGATGCAGATGTTATGGCTGTTATCGCAGAGGAGCAGCCTGCTAATAACTAGGGTCCTCTGAGATGTGATTGTGTTGTTGTTTTCTTTTCTTTTGTTTATGTTGTCTCTTGTTTGTTGTTTAATAACAGGGTTGAAATGTTAGCTACTTTTTGAATGAAAAATAATTTCTTTGAATAACTCGTGTTTGCCGAACTGTGGGTAGTAGTGATAAAGTCTGATATGGAATGGATGATATAGTTTGTCAAAAATATGTAGTTTGTGTTGTTCGAAGATAAAAATAAGTTTGCCGAAGGGAAAAATAAACTGTGGTGAAGCTAAAAATTTTGTCTGCAGGCCTGAGGTTTTTGACTAGTCAAACTTACGACTGTATTTGGTCGAAAGTTTTAACTCTTTGAGTTAAGGAACGTGTTGAATGTCGAAGGCCAATATATTAAAATGAATTTTGTTGAGGCTAGGTGTTGATGATTGGTCGAGGCGTGAAATGGTCGAGTATTCGAGTGCAGGAATATGTCGAAGATTGAGTTTTATTTGACTAGTTGCTCTGATAGCTCAGGCAGCTGGTAGGTCAGACTGGTACGAACACCTGGGGCAGTGTACAAGAGGTAATGATGTTGTTTTTCTCATATGACAGAAAAAAGGTAATAATTGGCTGCTTGGACTGGACTGGACTATTTGGCTTCGAGTAGGGGAGAAAAAAGGGTTTGAGAGCTTTGGGTTTTGCGAGCAGATGGTAGTAAGGGTATTGTGCGCACGTGGGAAGTGCGAGGGGTAAAGTGGTCAAATGACATTGGAACCAAAAAATAGGGGTAGTGGAGTCGTGGTAATGATAGTGGTGAGTAAATTGAGGCGGTTAAATTTTTTTTGAAAGATATATAAGTGAGAGAAGAGTGATTACTGTACTATTTTGAGGTGAGAATCAAAAGATTGGGAGAAGATAACATACATTATTTTGAACGTGGGGGTTATTATTTCTTTTGCTGGTCTGATCTTGCTTGTTCGAGAAGAGGGCTGCTAACCACTGGTAAGTCACTTGATATATGTCATGTTTATTCTGCTTGAGAGGGTGGGTAGAAGACTTTGCATTTGGAGTGAAGAAGTTATTTTCGGGAGAATGGAGGCTTTGTAGAACTGGGTTTCGACCTTGTCAGAAATTTGGTAAGGGTTTTTTTTGTTTTGGAGGAGTTATTGTGTCTAATTTTTGCGGTAGGAGAAATATCTGGAGGGGATAGATTGGGTAAGAGTGATAGACACGGGATTATCGAGCTTTCCACCCTAATGTCGTCTCTCTTCTTCTGTAGGCAAAAAATGCATAACCGTCGGGCATCGAGGCGAGAACTGGTGGATGAAAAGGTTGACGAGATCAAAGCTAGTACGTCTGGTCGAGACCCAATGGGTGAGGGTAGCAATTTAGAGGTGTTAGATGTGGTGACCGAGTCCCCGTTGTCAATGATTCTACCGCCTGGAGATGATACGGTCACGAAATGTCGAAGGACGATAGTGACCGAAGATAGTGATGAAGAGGAAACAGTATGGGGGAAGGGATGTGGTGTAGAACCTTCAGGTAGTGGGGAGGGGATAAGGTGCAGGGGGGGTGATAACGAGGATATGACTGAGTCGGATGAGATCGAGGATGCCGTTTTGGCAAAACATAGGGTTAGGTTAGATTGGTTTGCCACAAAATTAGAACTCTCAAAGGTGGGGGTGCAACTTAGTGTGGCGGGGGCAGGGTTGACTTTCAAATCGGACCCTGGGGAAGGGATTATAGGTTATAGGGGTTAAATTCGATTGGGATTGGAGCCTCCTCTTCGTCGATTAGTGAAAAAAGTGCTGAATTTCTGGGGGGTTACTCCGGTGCAGATGAACGGTAATTTTTATGAGATGATGAGGGTGATAGAGGGGATGAATGTAAAATTGGTTGGTAAGGGTCGAGGTTTAATAAAATGGCTCCACATTGTCACCTTTTATTCGAGTAAGGCTAGTCAAAATCCGGGGACATATCACATCCAATGTCACCCAGAGAAGCCTTGGTTCTTTGATTTGTGCTTAACAGGCTGGGGGTGGAATAAAGATTTACTGATAGTAAGGGGTAACTACGAGAATATAGATAACGATGACCCGTACAAATTACATCATAGGGTATTTAACGGAAGTAAGTTTTCTGTCGAAGGTTTGTTGTTGGTGTGCTTCTAAAATAAGTAATAGCTGTGCTTTTCTTTATTTCTGCAGATCCGGGAAGATTTTCTTGGGATAATCCAGTGAATTAGATTGATACTCTGCTCCAAGCGAGTGAAGACTGGGTAAATTCTGTGTTTGATAGTCTCAATATCAAGAGGCAAAGGAGAAAACAGGTAGATTCCCTGCTTCGAGACGTACCTGCTACGCTGAAGTGATCAAGGAGAAAAAGAGGGGTAGGTGTTTTGAAAGAGAAAAAAGAAATAGGAGGGGAAGAGCTGCCGAGGAATTACAAGTTTGTGTCGAGGTCGCGAAGGGGTGCGAAGCAAGCAGCGTCAGTGGCCGAAGGGGGTGGAGAGGCTTCGATGATGAAAGCAAAACATCTTCCTTCTCAAGCCGAGAAAGGGAAGGGTCGAGTAGTGCCCGAAGCCCCTAAGGTGTAGCAATCATAAGTTATTCAACGTAAGAGACGCAAGGTACTTGGGGAAGATGATACAATAGAAGAAGATGAAGAAATGACGGAAGCTGAGCTACAGGAGCAGGCTGTGGCGAAGTAGGAGTCGATAATCGAGCTCTGGGAGGATGACCATGACGAAGCCTCGAAGGAGATAAAGAAGCACATGCCTCTGGTAACTATATATAACTTGTGTATCGATATTTCGAAGTTTTTAGCTAATTGCTCGAGTTTCGAGGTTCACTGATATCTTGAGTAAGCAGATGGAAGTCTGGGTAGAAACTTGTAACAAGGCGATGAAGTCGATGAAGGCGAAGCTGCGATAATCAAAGGAAAATCTAGATCTGTCTCATGGGAAGGTGGCATCATGGGTATCTCAAGTTAGGAAGTTGAAGCAAGATATATATGTACTTACTGACTCTTATGACGAGAGGCTCGAGCAGCAGCGGTCAAGGTTGGAACGAGAGTGGTCGGCCAAGCTGATGGCGTATGAGAAGGCAAAAGTGGAACAGAGGGTGGGTTTCCAGGGGCAGTATGATAAGGAGTGCATGGAGAATGTGAGGTTGAAAATTGTTATTGATGGTATGGGGTATGATGTTGATACGTTGCAGCCTCATCCTATTTCTCTAGGACTTTTGGAGGGGGATGAATTGCAGGAGAAGGGAGGGGAGGTGAACGCTGTTGTGGAAGCACTTGGGGGTATTGGGGGTGATGTTGAGGGTACTCTCCTTGTAGCGCCCATTGGTAGAACTTCTGATGGTCTGATCAAAGGGTTGCGTGAGGCTGCTGAGGTTGGTGGTGCTGAGGCAACTGTAGAGCCAGAGGGTACAGCCACGCCCACGTGAGGTATTTTGAGGTAGGATTCGCATGTCTTCTTCTGTTGGTTGTAATTTTAAGTTGTAATATTGTGAGCGATGGTTGTGGTTTTCTGTAGGTATTTGAACTCAGTAGGGGGGGTTTATCTTTTGCTTTTGTTATCTGTTGAACTTTTGCGGTTGATGCTGAACATATTGATGCTTGTTTCCTTGAATATTTATAATTTGAATACACATGTTGTTGATTTTCCTTGTTTTTGGACTCTTGCTAATTAATTTTTGAATTATACTGCAACAGTTTCTTCTAACGGGTAATATGTTGAGTGTTCTCTGCATTTGATGGCATTAGCGAGTGTTTTTGTATTTCTGAAGTAAACATTTGATCTGTTCGAAATAGGAAGTTGATCTATTTGATTAACTATAATATGATCAAAGTCTGAAGAGTATCTGAGTTATATAGATCAAACTCTGAATGTTCTGCTGGACATCGAAGGCCGAAGCCACAGCGATGTTTGAAATTTTGGACAACTTTCAGGCCACCTCTGAGTATCAGTCGGGCCGAGGGGACGTGATACCTATAGGAAACCTGAAAATTAACTGATCGCCTCAAACGCATTCCCGAGGGTCCGGTCATTCGACAATCCTTGCCCCTCGAGTTTGCTCGAATGTTGGAAACTTGAGCAATTCAAGGTTTCCCCCAAGTATCAGTCGGGGCGATGGTGGACGTGATACTTGGGGTAAACCGAGAAAAGGACTGGATTTTGATGATTTTAGAGCCTAGACGAAGTATATTTGATCACCTCCAATACATCTCTGAGGGTCCGGTCTTTCGACCTACCTTGCCCCTCGGGTTTGCCCGAAATTGGAGACTTAACCAATTCAAGGTCGCCCCCAAGTATCAGTCGGGGCGAGGGTGGACATGATACCTAGGTTCAACCAGGAAGAGGACTGGACTTCGATGGCTTAAGCCACAATAAAGTAATATCTGATTGCCCCTGATACATCCCTGAGGGTTCGGTTTTTTAACCTTCCTTGCCCCTTGAGTTTGCTCGAAATTGGAGACTTATAACAATTCAGGGTCATCCCAAAGTATTAGTCGGGGAGAGGGTGGACATGATACCTAGCTTCAACCGAGAATTAAAAAATGAAACAGTAGACGAAGTCAGAATGGAACAACTTGTTTAATGAATATTCTGGGTTACATCAGTTTTACAGGATTATAGATATGGCCTGTTATAGAAGGCCAATTGGATTGTATTCCAGGGGTGTGGTAGGGGCTCATCATCTTCCGTCATTAGGTAATAGGAACCCTTGTCTATTTTTATCGTAGACGATGTAGGGTCCTTTCCAAGATTCGGCTAGCTTGCCAGCACTCTGGGGTTTTAAAGATTGATTGATGTGTCGAAGCACTAGATCTTTTATGTTAAAACTTCTCGGTCGAACTCTTTTGTTACAGGATTTTTGAAGTGAAATGTGTTAGCGGCCAAGGTTGGTGATAGCTTGGTCTCTGGTCTCGTCAATCCATAACATGTTGCACGCAAGTTCAAACTCATTATCGTTGTCTGATAGGTTAGGGTCTTGGGTGGGTACTTCGAATTTAGTTGGAAGCACAACTTTGGTCCTATATGTCAGGAGGAAAGGAGTGCATCCTGTAGATTTTCTTGGCATTGTGCGATAAGCCTAGAGGACGTGTTGTAGCTCTTGGACCCACCTTCATTTCTTTGCATCGACTATCTTCTTAAGACCGCCGACAATTTTTTTGTTGATTGCTTCGACTTGACCGTTGCCCTGAGGATAGTAGGGTGTTGATGGTGAGAAAATGACGTTGTGTTTTTTAAGGAAGTTTCTAACTTTGCATCCAACAAACTGGGGACCGTTGTCACATCTGATCATATGGGGGCAACTGAAGCGAGTGATGATATTTTTCCACAAGAATTTGATAACTTCTTCCTCTCTGGCTCGGCATAGAGGGACAGCTTCGACCTATTTAGTAAAGTAGACGGTTGCGACAAGGATGTTTTCTCTGCTACCTGAGGCTTTTAGGGAGGGTCCAATGAGATCGATGGCTCATCTTTTGAATGGCCAGGAAACTTGACTGACATGGAGGTTTCTAGAGGGGCAATGGATGTCGTGGGCATGACGCTGGCATTTGTCACATTATTTGGCATTGTCCGAAGCTTGTTTCTTCATATCGGGCCAAAATAATCCTTGGGTAATAGCTCGAAGCTTGTTTCTTCATATCAGGTTCATTCATGAAGTTCGGCTAAGATTTGAGAAACTTTGGTTTGGGATACGCATCAAAAGAGGACGTCATTTGGGGATTTGTGATGTAATTGGTTTTTGTGGATGATATACCTGCGGCAATTTTCCAGGATAGAGCATTGGCTTTGGGATCATCTTGGAGAGTAGCATTGTTAAAGTAGTGAAGGAACGGTTTTTGCCAATCATCGGGATCGTGACTCTCGCCCCTAGTATTGATGGTGTTAATTTCCATCTGATCGATACTTGGGCGTTCGAGTACTTCGATATGGAGTATCTGCGACTCTGAGTGGCCGAGCATAGCTGCTATGTAAGCGAGGGTGTCTGCATGTTGATTTTCTCCCCGAGGGTAATGTGTGATTGTGGATATTTTGGTGAACTGGTCCATTCGTTGTCGCACGGAGAGGGCGCAATCAACCATGCGGCCATTAGCTTTATTTTCTCCTGTGTAGTATCTCAGAATAAGTTGGGAATCTGTGAAGACTGCAAGTTTAGGGATGCCGAGGTCGAGTGCGAGGTCGAGGCTGTAGATCAGGGCTTCATACTTTGCCTCGTTATTGGAACATTCGAAGGCAAGTTTGACGGCTTTCTCGATACGATCATTAGTGAGTATTACTAGAACAATGCAATTCCGGAGCCATTAGGTCCTACTGATCCGTCTGCGAATAAACACCAACCAGTGAGAGGGTCTCACGGATCTATTTCTTCGGGTTGATAGTCTGCGAGATCATCTTCGTGTTCTTCCCAATCTATATCTTCAAACGGGAAGTCGGCTAGAAAATCTGCTACTGCTTGGCCTTTCTGGGATATTTATTTCCCGAAGGTAATGTCGTGTTCGCCAAGGTATACGGACCACTATTGCACTCATCTAGATTTTTCTTTTTTGCTAAGTACTTCTCGAAGGGGGTAACTGGTAATGACACGAATGGGATGAGCCTGAAAATATGGTTTGAGTTTGTGGGCTGAATAGACAAGTGTGAGGAGTAAAAGTTTGTGGTTTGAATACCGAGTCTCAGCAGGGGTGAGGGTTTTACTTATGAAATATACAGGCTTATCGATATGGGAATCAAGTCGAATAAGCACTGAACTGATGGAAGTTTCTTTACCAACGATGTATAAAGAGAGTGTCTCGCCTTCGATAGGGGTACTGATAATAGGTGGACAGCCGAGATAAGTTTTAAGTTCAAGGAAAGCTTGTTCACACTCAGGGGTCCAATTGATCTCAGGGTTGTTTTTCTTTTTTATTTTGTGGGCACTCTGTTCACGTAAGAGGGAAAAAATCAAGCACAATGGTCAGATGATTTTGAAATGAAACGGTTAAGGGCTGCTATCCTACCAGCTATTTTTTTAACGTCTTTCTTTGTTCAGGACGAAGGCATGTCTATGAGGGTTCAAATGTGTGTGGGATCGATCTCAATCCTGCGTTTACTGATAAGGTGACCCAAAAATTTGTCGGATGACACGCCAAATTGATACTTATCTGGGTTGAGCTTTATATTGTACGTGCGAAGTATTGAAAAGATTTTTGCTAGGTCTTGAATATGAGTATTCTTATGGAGGCTTATGCATAACATGTCATCGATATAGACTTCGACTGACTTGTCAAGCAAGGGTTTGAACATAGTTGTGACAAGGCGTTGGTAGGTGGCACCGGCATTTTTAAGGCCAAATGGTATAACATTGAAATAGTAAAGGCCTTGTTCGGTTAAAATGGCAGTTTTAAGTTGATCTTCAGGGAGGAGGGGTACCTGATTGTAACCCGAAGCCGCGTCCATCATAAGTAGGCGTTCGTGTCCAGCAGTGGCATCGAGGAGTGCTGATATAGTTGAGAAGGGGAAACTATCCTTTGGTGTATGCTTGTTGAGGTCAGTGAAGTCGACACAGATTCTGATTTTGCCATTCTTCTTTGGTACTTCCACGATGTTCAATATCCATCCTGCGTACTTCACTTCTCTGATAAACCCTGCGGCTATGAGTTTGTCAACTTCAAGGTTCACAGCTTCTCGAAGTCGTGGTGCCAATGTTCATTTTTTTCACTTTACTGCTAAGGAATAGGGGATGAGATCAAGGCGATGGCATGCCAGGTAGGGGCTGACGCCGGGCATCTTCTGAAATGTCCAGGCGAAGATATTTTTGTTTCCTCGAAGGAACTCGGATAGTTTGAGGTGTTCTGACTCATTAAGGAGGGTTCCAATAAATGTACCCCGACCAGGACCATCGAGATCAATATAAATAGTGGGTTCAATGGGTTGTGTGGTATCTATTGAAGTTTATGGTATGGGAAAATGTTGTGATTTCTATGGGCGGTTGAAAAGTTTTCATGTTTGGTCTATCTCTGGGTTATCGCATGAGCGGGTAAGGCATTGAGAACCTTTCAAGTTCCAAGTACCCTCGTGATTGCTGAATTGAAGGGTCTGATGATAGGTCGAAGGTATAGCGCGCATGGCGTGAAGCCAATCTTGTCCAAGTATACCAAGGTATTCGAACTTCTGGCCAATGACTATGAAGTTGGTTTAAAGGGTAATGGGCCCTGTAGTGACAGGTAGACTGATGCGGCCAACAACGACTTCTGTTCTATTGATCCATTGAAACCTTTTAGCTCGATGTTAGCTGCGGTTAAAAGGTTAGTTTTTTTTCATGGTTTGGACTGTTTGGAGAAACAGGACGTCGGCTGCGCTCCCTGTATCTATGAGCATTATATGAAGAACGAGGTTCTCGATCTTAATCATGATGACTAATGGATCGGAATGAGGAAAACGAACGTGTGAAGTATCACAGTCGATGAAAGAGATACCTTCGAGTTGAGGGTGACGGCTGATTTCTGGCAAGAGGGTGGGGAATTTCTCTTGATAGGTGAGCTTATAACATTCTTCTACGCGCTTTCGTTTGCTCTTAGAGAGACGACTGTCTATATTGTTGACTTCGATGAACTTGACTCCGTAGATGTGTACCTCGGTTGGGTCAATAGTAGGAGTCGATAGGGATTTAAGGTAGGACCCATTAAGGTCGCTTGGTAGGTCGGCAATATATTGGTGCAAACGTCCTGCCTTGAAAATAAGTTCGAGGGAGCGTTGAAGGGCGAAACATTTATTGGTATGATGACAATTATAATTGTGGTTGGCGTAGAAAGATTCGCCTGGTCTGACTTTGATGGGGAAAGGAGCACGCCAAATAGGGTCTACCTGTATGTATGGTAGAAGGGTACTGAGGGGAGCAATGAGTGTAGGCAAAATAGGCTTTAGTCGCTTCTTGCGTGCTTCAGTGTTGTTATCAATCATGGGGCGTTTGTGGCCCTTAGTCTCCTGTGAGACAAGAGCGATCAGGGGTGTGGGGGTAGAGTGGGTATGTTGCCGAGGTTTGTTGAAAGTTGCTATTTGCGGAGGCTGGCTCTATTTGCGGGACTCTTGAAAACGCTCGAGGTCGATATGGCCGTTGACTTCCGTGAACATTTCTTCAAGTGTTTTGGGTTTGTGGAGAACGAGATGTCATGGCTGTGATCGAGTAGAGCATTCGAGTAGGCTAAAATGGCATTCGAGCAGTCGAGATTTTTAATTTTACGAGATTCGTCGAGGAATCTTCGGGTGAAGGCTTTGAGGGTCTCATTGTCAAACTTTCTGAAATTGAAAAGAGCGTCAACTCTGACTTCTCTATCTTTGTTGAAGGCAAACTGGGCGATGAAAAGTTGTGAAAGTTGCTCAAGTTACGAATCACGCCATTTGGGAGGTTGTGGTACCATCGAAGACGGTTATCGATAATACTCATTAGTAAAAGGCAACATAAAAGATAGTCAGCCATGGAGTATAGGCTCAAGGCATTTTGAAATTCGAGGATGTGGGATTTAGGGTCTGTATTACGATATTTGTTGAGTTTGGGAGTGTGAAAATTAGAGGGTATTTCGATGGCCAAAAGTTTAGGGCAAATCGGGTTATTGAGGTGGCTCCATGAGTCTGTAGCTGGACTCGCTGTAATACGGATGACTGGTTTTTTTTGTGGTCGAATTCCTACTGTGTAACGCATGGTGGATGAGGGGAAGATTGGTGGAGTCGAAGGTTGTGAGGTCGAGTATGTGGTACAAAGTCATAACTGTGTTCCCCGAGCCATTCTCAGGCAGGATGGCGTGTAGGTTGTCTGGAGTAGCGAAGGGTTGAGTCGGAAGAGTCTTCGGTGGAATGAATCCCGAGGTGGATAGAGCCGGTTGGGGGAATAACACGGGGAATACCTTCGGCCCTAGCGTTAACTGGGGGTAACTCGAGGTTTGTAGGAGGGTCAAGGCGGGTACAGGCATAAATGCGCGACGGGTCAGGTGTCTGGGACGGACGAGCAGGTTCCAAGGGCTGTAATCTTTGTAGCTCTTGGACGGTGTTGCGCAGCTCATTGATTGCTTTATTTTGTCGGCTTTTGCCATCCCAACGGCGATTCCGCTCGGTTTCCAATGCCAAACGATGGTTTTCATGTTCCAGATTTAGTTGGTTCTGGTGGCACTCCTCTGCCTGAGCGATTGGTTGTGATAGTAATGTTATTTGAGCAGCGACCCCGTCGATAGAATTTCCAGCCCGGGTAGAGTTGGAACGGCATGTGGGTGCCATTGAGGATGAGTTGTTGGTTTGGAAAACAAGGGTATGGGAACAAGAGAGGGTGAGTACTAGGACGGGAAGCATAGACGGTGCAATTGTAGGGGCCTAACTCCATTTGGACGAGGAGTCGGTCCTTACAAAGTAAAATCGATCCTCAATCAAAGGGAACATGTAATCGGCCAATGAAAAGATAAAACTAAAGGCAAATACTTGCGAAGAGGCCCGAATATGACTCTCTACGACCTCTGATGAGGATTTTTTAGATAGATTAAATTACTGAAGAGTAAATTATAGGGTTCGAATACAGATTTTCTGGGTGGTCGAAGCTAAAGATGCAAAGACCGGAGGAGAATTTTCTAACCCCTTTCTAGGTTCCCCTCTTCTCTATTTATAGAAGCATAGGGAGCTGAGTCACCAGGTATGGGTCTGGTTTATATGATTATGTTGTCAGAAAATCCCGGCGAGTGATGGACGCCAGTCTTGCCAGTACTGTTACTGCTACATTTATTGGTGATGGTTCTGAATGGCGCGGGGGTTGGGCCTATCACTGTAGATACACTGGCCAATCAATGCGCTGTCTTATCTGATGAGGTTGTTGTCTGTCTTATCTTGCTTCGGCCACGTGATAGTGAGGTCGAAGGATACCTGCTGCTGGGACGTTAATTCATTCTCGAAGTTCTGTCAGGCGAGATGACTGTCTGCCTTTTCATACTTTGACCGTATGTAGATATGGTCGAAGGATGTCTGTTGCAATGTACTTATCTGTTCTCAAAGTTCTGCCCGGTGAGATGGCGGTCGGCCTTTTCATACTTCGACCATATGTAGATATGGTCGAAGGAAGTCTGCTGTAATGTACTGATCCGTTCTCGAAGTTCAGTCCGGTGTCGAAGGTTCGTCTCTGGGGGATTTCTGAGGAGCCTTATTTAGGGGCTGAGAGGGCTTCGATGTATTTGAGTAGGCCATGAAGTGGGCTTCGGCTGTCTATTCGAAGGCTACGAGTAGGCTACTACAGTTCTGCAATAACCCTATCCTTCTCAGCCACTTTCACCTCCAACACTCGCGTATGATTGTAATGCTGAGCTTCAAGACTCCTCTCACATTCATCCTTGATAGTCCCCAGATCTCGCCTTAAAATGCCAATTTCTAAAGCCAGCGATGCTTCGGTACCTCGAGCAAGCTCCAGATTGCTAATTGCCTAATTTTACTTCCTTATTGCTACCTTCTGCGCCGTGTTGAAAGCCTGCATCCATGCATCTGTCTGCTAGAATATTCAAGCAGTCAGTATCACTCACAGCATGCGTGTACTTAAGAAAATTTCACAAAAAATAAATAGTTACCAGATACATACTCTTCTTCATCCGCCTCAAAGCCTCGTCTGGGTTAGTACCACAGAGATCTGCCATCGAAGCAGCCTTAGCTCAAGCCTTCTCCTCCCATTCGGACATGGTCAGTTCATCGTCTATATCTTCCGCATCATCTTCCCCCAGTGCCCTGCGCCTTTTGCGGTGAGTTACCTTCTGCTGTTGTGCCCTCAGAGACTTGGGAAAGACCTTACCCTTCCCTTTCGCAGCCTTCATCGACCCCTGCTTCAACCTCTATTTTAAAGCATCACAAGCTATTTCGAGCACTGTGGCTGCCTACTTCAGTGCCTTTTGACCCTTTAGAACATACTTTACCTTCCTTGTTAATCTCTTTTTCTCCATGCCTTCGACACCCCTCTTATTCGATGGCTTCGGCGTAACGGGTACGTTTCGAAGCAGGGAATTTGTCATTTTTTGCATCTTCCTCTTGATACCAAGCTTCTTAAAAATAGAATTCACCCACTCCACGTCCGAGTCGATTAAGGCGTCAATATAATCCCTCGAATTTTCCCAAGTCCGGCTATTAGGACCTACAGAACAAACAAAAACGCGATTATCAGCTTATTCGATCAATACATCAAAAAATCTTCGACAAAAAACTTACTTGGATTATAGACTTTATGTTGTAACATATAAGGGTCCTCCCTTTCGATATTCTCATAGTTACCCCATACTACAACTAAGTCTTTAATCCACCCACGACCCGTCGAGCACAGATCAAACAACCAGGGCTTATATGCGTGAAACTGGATGTGGTAGGTGCCCATATTCTGGTTCACCTTCCTCGAGTAGAATGATACAACATCATACCATTCGATTAAGCTCCTTCCCTCACTTTCCAATTTTACATTCATGCCCTCGATTACCTTCATAATTTCATAAAAAAATTCCATTTATCTGAACTGGGGCAACGTCCCAAAAGTTTAACACCTCCTTCACCAGCCTTCGAAGAGGTAATTGCATCCCTAGCCAGATTTGACCTCAATATGCCATAATACCCCCTCGCAGCTTCGACTTAAAGGTAAACCCTGATCCCGCTACATTTAACACCACTCCTACGTTCAACAAACCCAATTTTATAGCAAATCGATCTAGTCTCAGCTTCTCGTTAGCCGAGACAGAACCTACGACCTCTTCCAAATTAGTCGATTCCTCACAGCGATCACTCTTCTTCCCTTCATCTCTGTCATCACCTAAAGGAAAATCATTACCTTCATCTCTCTCTCTCTCTGCTCCTTCCATCTCTTCCTCATCACTATCCTCCGTCACTACTGTCTTACAACGTCTACTACTTGAATCCCCAACTTCAGGAACTACCACTTCTAAGGGGACATCTTTTGCAATAACTAATTATTCTACATCACTTCCCTCATCCATCGGAGAACGACCAGACACACTAGCCTCATTTTCTTAAATCTTCTCATCGATTAGCCTCAATCTCGAAGATCGATGGTGACTCATCTTATCCTACAGAAGAAGAGGCATGCAATTAGATCAATACATTCGACTATTACGTGTCAATAACTCATTTTCATCAACCCTCTCCAACTGACACAAACACAGCCAAAAAATTTCCCCCAATCTCAGTCCCAACATCAATGCCCTCAGAATTCCAAATGGATTAGACCCCCAGATACATGGTTTCCCCCTTTCCTCGATCATATCCTCATAACTACAAACCTAGAAGACTCTACATACAGATACAAAAGACGAAGCCAAACAAAAATAGATAAAAGTCAATTGACATACCTATATGAACGGGAGTACGCTTGAAACAGCAAATCAGCCGGTTCCTCAGCAACAACCTGGTAATTTCTCTCAAGCCTCAAGAAGCAATGGCATACGTTATCCTCCTCTAACTCTCTGGTTTTTGAAAATAGGTAACCGGGAACAATGACTTTGCACTCACACCTATTTATACCTCCTCAAAATTGTAAAAAACAACCTCGATTCCCAAAACCGCTATCATTACTACTACCCTTGCTTTTCGGCTGAGATATGTTTTGTCCACTTTACCCTTCATTACTCACACGTGTGTGTCACACGCTCACATTTGCATAACTATTTATATTGTCTAAGTCGAACCTTCTAGTCCTTGCTCAAAGTTGCCAAATAAGATCCTTACATCAAATCAACATTTTCCCGTAAATCAAGGAAACATCATGATGGCCTGCATAATACTCTACACCAGGAACAGTACTATTCTAACAGGCTAGCTATTTAGCTGTCAGTTTGTCCAATCGAAGCTAACAGACCTTCGACATTCCTTCTTCTCATATACGAGTAATCGTCTATATCGTGTCTCAAACATTTGACTGTAGACAACCTAACATTCAATTTTAAAATGTGCCAAGCATTCGATTTCTTACACATTCAACATTCGACAAAATGATCGCGCCTAAACTACCATCAAATACTATGTTGTTCCTACTTACACAAAGTCCAGTATTCTACTTCGACAGTTATCTTATAAATTTATAATTTCATCCGGGCAGATGCCCTTACAGAAAACATAGAACAAACAGTCAAGATCAACAAAAAATACATACATCCCTACCATCCTATTTTATCCATAACAAAGTAGACCCTTTTTACCAACAGGACAGTTGCTTGAAGAATCAGCCTCAGTATCTTCCTTGTCCACCACCTCCTCAACAAAAAACTCCAGCAAGGCCAACCGGTGGCTAGGAAATGGGCCCATCATTGGTAGCACCCCCTTGTCACCACTAGGTTCTCGTACTTGGTGTTAGGAGCATTTTCGTTGCTTTGTGACGAAGCCGCAGACATTGTGCTCGGAGGAAAAGGAAAAGATGTACGAAGTTCAGCCAAAAACACCCTATTTATACTAAAAGGAAGGTACATTTAACCCATCCTCACTCAAAATCACATTAATAATAGTCTTCAATTCATTTCCTCGGAATCTCAACAGTTAAAACTTCACAAATTCCCACACTCAACCATTTCATTAGCATGCGCACCCAACACCTATTTCCAAGTTTTTACAGTCGGCACATCCCCAGCCTCGAACCATCGACCCCTTTTGAATATTATCTCACACCTTTTTTTCATCAAATTTTGACAATATAAAGTCGATTATTCTGTTAAAGCCGAATATTATCCAATGCCTTCGACCATCTTATTATACTTCGAAGTCATTTTTCCCCCGAAAGTAACCATTTTTACATGTTAAGGTTTGAAAAGATATATTCAATACCGCATCTACAAATCTATTCACCTGCCGTGCCTATTAGATACAGAAACACGCAATTGCAGTAGAGTGTTATTCTCATTCTATTCTACAGATTACAACAAGAGAGCAAAAAAGAAATCAACAGACATCGGCAACAATAATATTAGAAATAGAAGCTTCCAAGTTCATACATACATAAACACAACAAAAACAACAAAAACCTTCAAAGGCAGTCCCACACAAAAAAAAAACTTATCACCACCACCTTGCCACCACTTTAAGAAGAACCTGCTTAATTTTCGGACGGGCCAGATCCTCCGGCAGAACCCTGCTCTTCCACCAGATGATCTTTTGCCTGCATGAGACGCTCAGCCAAACCTGACAAGAAAAGATAACGCTCCTTCGGTGTAGAAAAATTCTGTTGCAGCATCCCCTATAGGTACGCATAAGAGTGCCCGTGGATTGACTCCCCAAGTTCCACTTCAACCAGGTCTGACATATTCTAGTACAGTTCTCTGTCAACGAAGAACATAAACTTCAACTCATAAATTTTTTTCCCTATGCAATGATCCCTAGCAAATCACATTCTTTGCTGATAATAAGTATTTGGAGTACTATCCATGGACATTTCACAGAAAATAGAAGAAGAGAATGAAAACGAAGAGTGTACAGTATTTATCCCCTCATAACCCATATTTATACCCTGATTAACCTCCTTTATTACTCCGAAATCACCGCAACTCCTTAAATACCTTCATTCATTACCTCCCTCAGAATTTCAACAGGTCACAGTCAACCTTCCACCTTCCAATAACCAATAGCCTTTCTCAGCAAACGCCTCTACACCTATTTTCGAGGCCCCTGCTGAGAGGGGGCAAATGTAGTAGCCTACTTGCAGCCTTCTACCCCAGTCGAACACTCGAAGGCTACATCAAAGCCTACATGTATACCTCGAAGCCCATTCAATCCTTAAACAAGCTTTCCAAGAATACACGAAGATGATACTTCAAAGAGGAAGCCTCAAACTCTGAACAAGCCTCGAAGATGAACTCCACATCAGCACCAAAAATAATTTGACCATAGTTGTACGTGGTTGAAGGCAGACATGTGAGACAGCCAGCTCACCAGACAAGAACAGTATCATCGCTGATCCTGATGACTATAGTGACTGAACCAACAACGGCTGCAGTGTCAGAACACAGTGCCAGACCTGACATTTCTGGCGTTAACACCAACTTCGGGATACCTACCTAATACCCAGATGGTACCCTTGTGATGTGACCTACCTTGCTGACTCGTCCCTTCCTATGTTCTATAAATAGGAGGGGGGGGGAACCAAGGAGGGGTTAACAAATCTTTCCCCTGAAACCTTGCAATTTACCTTCGACCTACCTATAAAACATACAGCACTCGAACCTTCGACTACTCGACAGTAATATACAATCTCTTAAAAATCCTCATCAGAGGTTGTAGAGAAACCCATTCTAGGCATTCACGCAAGTATATTATCAATAGGTTATTCGTACTATAGGTTATATGTTTAAATCTTTAGATATTAGAAAAACTCGCGGTTTAAGAGCTAACTTCCCCTCCACAAGAAGTTAGGCCCCTACACTGCCGATATCCAGAGGAGTGAAAGAGAGACAGAGATTGGAAATCTTCTTCTGCACAAACATCGCTCTATTTTGTGAAGGGGTACCTCTTGCGGAAGGTGGTTTAGGCACTGACACCACTAGCTTCCTCAGTTTCTTATAGAAGTAAATGGTGTAAAAACTATTTCCTAGACCTTTCTTGTAGAAAAGTTTTTGAATAAAATAGTGTAGAAAACTGAAATGTAAAATAACATGTAGATCGATCTGTAAAAATATCTAAAAAACTTATTATCTGTAAAGTATTCTGTAAGCAATGTTCAAGCTAATAAAAAAGATGTTTATACAAAAATTGCATTGATAGATCGAATTAACAGTTATTAGTTAACTCAAACTAAAAGAAAGATATGTTGGAGAATGAAAAGGTAATATTTACAAAGCAAAATAAAAATGAACATTATTATTCGAACTGTTGAAGATATAAAAATAGAGATGTGTGGCATGAATATCGAACTGATGAGGCCTGAAGAATCGAGCTATAATAACAATCTTATATACAATAGAATATGCATAAATTAAATATCGAGCTGGGAAAGTATTGTGAAAAGTAGCTCGAAAAGATGAGGGACGATTTTGTAAGATAAGTTCAAATAACTTTCTATCATGATGTTAGGGTTTTAAGCTATGGCAAAGTGGAGCAAATAGAATTTACAATATACAGAATATGGGAGATTTGATATTATCCCTAAGATGTTTATAAATAATGTAGAGATGTGATACAGTGAGGAGGAAGAAAAATAAAATGGTGAGGACTCGTTCTTAAAGAGCTCGTTATGTGTCGGAGGGACGATCAACAATAAAAGTTGCAGAAGTGCTGAAGAAAATCTTTGGGCTGTTAGATTATAATGGTAACTTACCAGAATCTGAAATCTGGTTTAATGGGTTGGATGCGAGGGAGAGGGAGCGTGAGATTGGGCGTCATCTTTACTCGAAAATATTCTGTAAAGTGATTTTAGAGTGTGAAGCTCAAAAAACTGTTATGAGGCAAATTGCCGCAAAAGAGATAACTGAGGAAGATGAGAGGATGGCTAGGGGTGAATTGATTAGGTGTGGCACTCCAAGACATCTTAGATGTTTCATGTATAATTATGTTTGAGTGAGAGAACTGAGTTAGATTGATTAACTGGAATGTGAATGTAGGTAGAATATTTCTTTCTGAATTTGTTCTTATTTTGTTGTAAATGTTGCTAGAAACTTTGGTGAGTAAAAAATCTAAAATTTGAAATAATATAGCAGTGGAAATGACATCAGCAATTCTATATGTAGTAGAAGTAGGAATAGAAAAATCATATCAGCTTTAATTTTTGTCTTTTGTGTAAGGGAAAAAAAGTTTGATTGCGTATGATATAGAGTCATCATGAGTGGAAGGTTAGAGAGAGAATTCGGTAAGAGAGAGAAAATTATATTAAAATATAGGACGTGGGATAATGATGGAAATGTACCTTTATCGAAAAGGTACAAAATGTCTTACATTAATTGAAGAAGGGACATCTCGATTCTAAAACTGAGGACAGCTTGTGGGAGGCCGAATAACAACCAGCAGCTAGAAAGATAAAGTATAAATAATAGTTTATCTTCCTCATTCAAACATTTATCAAATTTTAAAAAATAAAAGAACAAAGGGAAAGAAAAAAGAGTAAGTTACAGAGATTCATGTGAGAGATTAGGCGACAGTAATAATCATAGAAGGAGGGAGAAGGTTGAAGGAGCAGAGTCAATACATTGGGTTTGCAATGCCATTATGATAGAAAGAGTGGGTGATATTCCTGATTCGTACTCAGATGTTGAAGGTTAGTGACTGATTTATAATTTTATGATCGTGAAGTTTGAAATAGGTATTACAATATTTGTGGGTTTTCAAATTTTGAAAATTTTGCTATTTATAGTAAACCTTTGGGAAAACCTATTTGATTTGCATGAAAAAAGATATATGTATCTGATGTATGTATATGTATAATATATGTATTTATTGATGTGTATAGACAAATGAAAATGATTGGAAAAATTGACAGAATACTTGGACCTGTATGTTGGTTGAGGCCTAAGGAGAATATGTTATAGAAATTACCCTCATCCTCAAGCCTATATCTTATATGGAGGTGCCACTTGATATGGAGACATCAACCTCTAGTCGTATGGGTGAGTCTGAAAATATAGAGGTTATAAATGTTGACTCTAAGGGGGAGGATGAAGTACAATATCCTGATTTCCCTAGTCATTTGGTATACTATCCTCCAAAGTCTGATGTATTCAAAGAATTCTGCAAAATCAAATTCAGTTTAGATGGAAAATGAAGTAATATCGTAGAGCATGCTGGGAGGTTGTTTAGGGGTTGTATTGTGCTAACTGGGGAAGAGCATTTCTCAGCCCGATTTAAAACATGAGTAATCGGGGAGGAGAGTAGAGGAATCAATCTTTAATAAATACTTTGATGGGAATGTCCAAAGCGACCTGGATCAGGGGTTTTTGTATTATCTTTCTCAATTAAAATATGGACTGATCCTGCTTCTTTGCAATCTTTCTAAAGGTATTTTGAATACCAGAGAGGCCTGTCTGCCCAACTAAATAGGAATATATGAAAGGTGATAAACGTCTGTGACAATCTGAATAGATTATGGGAGGAAAATGAGGTGGAGAGGGGAATAACTCTAATAGATGTTTTGCAATATTACGCTGTAAAATATTATGCGGCAACTGGAGGTGCGTACTTTTGTTCTAGTTCATCTCGACCACTTTTCTTCGATCTAAATTCAGTAGGATGAGTTTGGAAATATAATATGATATTATTGAAAGGTGATTGTATTCAGAAAATGGGAGAAAAACCCATGGACCTTGTATATAGAACATTAAGAAAAGTAATTAATTGCATGTGATATCGAACTATTATAGTGTAGGTCGCTCTATGTTTGTTAAACTATTTGTTGTGTGATATTGCAGGCCCTCAATCTAAAGTACTGAAAAGAAAATCGTTGCTAGAGACTGCAGCTGAAGAAGGTGTCGAGCTCGAGATTATCTTGAAATAGTACGATAAAAGCTAAAACAAAAGAGCTAATAGCAAGTCAAAAAAAGTACAAAAGTCTCGAGCTAAGAGACAAATGACAGGAGTTGGAGCTAGTAAGAAAATAGCAGCGGACGGGGAAGAGCGTCCGGTACTACCGAAGGCTGCATCAATGCCACTGACGGATATTTTTTGGGGTATTACTTTGAGTAAGCTAGCTCAAAAGCCCTCAAAGAGGAAAACTGTTAAGGGTGGCTCGACCTCGGAGACCACGGTGAGTGGTACGATCGAGATAACTGCGAATAAGAGGAGGGTGGATTCGCCAGCTGCTGTGAGTGAGGTGAAGGTTATGGAGAGTCGACCTATTGAGAAAGACGAACAGTTGGCAGTGGAGAACCGATTGATGCTGGCTGGTCGAAGAGGTGCTGAGGAGCTGAATACCTCCACACAGTTAGAGTTGAGTAGGGTGGTAAGTTGATGTCTTTGTGATATTTAAACTTTTTTATTGTAGACTGCTCATATATTGAAGGGTATCTGCCTCAGGCTCGAGGAAGGAAGGGCTAAACTCGAGGGTAGGAGAGCCGAGCTCGAGAAGAGAATAGCTCAACTTGAGTTCGATCTGGAATTCGAGAAGGAGCATTAGATTTCAGCAAAGGACTCACATCAGGTGTTGATACGTGAGCTCACTAACGAGGCACAAAAGAATGTTAATGATGTTGCAGCTGCTTGGGACCGCCTTGGGCATCAACTTCTCGTAGTGAGGTACTTTGTTGCTGACCTCGAAGCCATTATAGCAAGTACCTATGTCGAAGAGGCCAAAGAGGAAGAGGATGATGGCTCTCTCCCAGATGTGGTTGCAGGGCTGGACTCGGTCTCTACTATAACTTATCTAGAGAACCGCGAGGGAGATAATGAGAAGGTAGAGTAAAATTGTTTAGAGTTTGATTGTGTGCGTTTGTGTGGATTAAAAACTGTAAATGTATGGTACATTAATTTGTAGTATAAATTTGGGATAGGCTAAGTGATGTTTGTAAACATTGATTTGTAGGAACTTAAAGATATGAACCTCAAAATTAAGGAATTAGAGAAAGATCTCGCTAGGGGGAATAATACCTCAGCATCCCTTTTGACTTCGTCGGCGGAGCTACAGGTTAGAAAAGAGCAAAAAATATTTGACTTGTATGTTACGCTACTTTAGAGCTACATAGTAAAGTTAGAAGATATATATATATATATCACAAATGTGTAGAAAATTAGGAACGATAGTAATCCAGTATGTTCAGACTATTTCAGAGTGTTAGCGAATTAGAGCATAGAAAATGTGTACCTTGAAAGAGGATGTAGATGTTATTGCCATTATTGTGAGATAGCTTCTTAACTTGAGGTCGAAGTATAATCTCATCTTGTTGGCATATCAGAAATAGAAATCTGTTAGAAATCATTAAAGTTATCTGTAATATGTATTGATTGTATCTGCGAATTATTATTGAATCGAGCTCGTTAATGCAGGTCAAATTAGAGATTGTTTGCTTGAGCGAACAATAGACACTCCAATACAATCATAAGCTTGGGGCAGAGTTTAATAGGATTAAAGAGGCATCTAAAGATAGGGAGGATCAATATATCAAAGTACAGATTCAGTTTGCTAAGGCGACCAAAACTGTGGATGACCTGTCACGGAAGATCGAAGGTAAAGATGTTGAAATAGAGAAAATGCAAAGGGAGCTCGTGGTGGTGCAGATTGAAACATCGGCGTTTAAAAGTAGGATAGACTTGTTGATAGTGAAAGGTAAAGAAGCAGATGTCACTCAATACCGTATCAGGTTGTTAGAAATGACAGAAAAATAGTAACGGGTCTTTTTAGCTAATTTGAAGGGTCAAATGATCAGGGATGTAAACGTGCTTGAGAAGGCTCAAGCTGACCTGGTAAGTTCTGAAAGTACGGTTGAGCAATTAAAGCATGAAATGATCAGGAAAGAAAATGTGCTTAAGAAAGTTCGAACTGACAAGGAAAGTTTTGAAAGTGTGGTTGAGCAGTTAAGTAAGGCCTTGCCTCCTAAGGATATCGATCTTCAGCAGGCCCAAAAATGGTGTAACGAACTGAATAAGAGGGTTGCAAGGTTGAAGGCAGATTTGGCTATGGCCGATTCGCGAGCCAAGAAGGCCAAGGTCGGCGGAGAGTGAAGAAAAAGACTGATACCGAGATTTTAACTGTTAAGGTTAACATAATTAACTCCTTAGCTAGAACAAAAGAGTTGGAGGCAGATGTAGCTCGTGTTCAAGCTAATGTAAGGAGAGGAAACGAGCATTTAAGAGAGGGTAGGTATAAGTTAGATATTACACTTGGCAGAGAGCTAGAGTTAGAGGGGGTGATCAAGAAGAAATATGAGCTGCTGAAGAAGGGTCGAGTTGGGGGAAGTGATGCAAATAATGGGAGCTTGTAGAGCTTCACACTTAATTAGAGAAGCTGAGGATGATAAATAAAGCTAAGTTGGATAAAGCAGTAGGGATAATAGCACAGTAAACTGAGACGATAAAATGCTTAGGGACACGAGCAGAGCTGGATCATACTCTATACAAGGACTTGGGATAGCGTTATCAGAGACAAAGAAAGTGATTTACTGAGATAGTCCTGCTTAATCGAGGGAGTATTGACCCAGAAGAGGTACATTTGAGGGAGTTAATGGTTATTTTGGTTTAGCTTTTGGAATAAGTAAAGAGGCTTGAGCTCGAAAGGGATACCTTGCATGACTGTGCGACATTCTGAGGCTGTATCTGTAATACTGATATAGATCGAGGAAATTGCTTGAACGACATGGAAATGGAAGTAGACTCTTGACCTACAAAATTAGTAGAGCAGGGCAGAAATGTTTTCATTGCTCGAGTTCCATATTTTATGGCTACACGACCTCCTGAGTAAGAGAAAGTGCAGCTGACCTCCCATAAGCAAAAAAAAACTGTAGAAGTGACATGTAGTTTCTGTAGTTGTAGACATGTATAAAGATGAAAGATAGTTTTACCTTTACTTTATTTGATGTCTGATATAGATCATTGATTAAAAACTAGTATTACCTTCGTTTTAATCGCTGATATATGTATAGATGGTCGATTGAAAGCTAGTATTATCTTTGCTTTAATCTGTATAGATGTTCAAATGAAAGCTAGTATTACCTTTGCTTCAATCAATGTATAGATGGTCGATTAAAAGCTAGTATTACCTTTATTTCAATCTATGTATAGATGGTTGATTGAAAGCTAGTATTACCTTTGCTTCAATCTATGAGATTTAGCAGATTCTACGTGAGTAGAGAGAAATGTGGGAAATACTTGGAAGTTTTCATTGAGTAGAATAAAATGTACACAGTTAGAGATGGAAATCTCACTTTTGGAATGTAAAGAACGATAATAAAGTAATATGTAGTGGAGAAACTAGTGACTTAACGATAATATCATTTCAATCACCTAGTGTTCCATGGATTTAGGATTTGAACTCTTTTCTCGGTCATGAGATAGTACGATCCTGGGCCAGTTCGGCCAATGATGAGGAAAGGACCTTCCCAATTTTCTGTGAGCTTCCCAGCATGTACTTCTTTTCTGCTATGTAGGATTTCTCTAAGGATAAGATCGTCAATTTGGAAATCATGGCTTCAGACTCTTCTATTGTACAAGCTTGTAAGCATATGATGATATCGACCTAAGTTGGCAATAGCGTGTTCCTTAGTTTTATCAATCCAGTTCCTATTGTAGGCTAGCTCGAATTCATTATTTTCATTTATAAGCTCGTAATCTTTGACAGGATGGTGGTACTTTCTTAGAATGACGGCCTTTGTTCCATAAGCCAGGAGGAAGGGGGAGCGTCCAGCTGATTATCGTGGAGTAGTAAGGTATGCCCATAACATGTGAGGAAGCTCCCGTATCCAATTTCCTTTCTTCTGTGATTGAAGCCATTTCTTTAGTCCATCCACTATGGTTTTGTTGGTAATTTTGGTTTGTCTATTGCCTTGTGGGTAATATGGATTGGATGGAAAATGGATGATGTTGTATTTGTTGAGGAAGGCTACGTCCTTTTCTTCAATGAACTGCAGTCCGTTATCAATCCGAATCAGGTGGGGGAATCTGAACCGTGTGATAATGTGTTCCCAGATAAAAGAGATGACCACTTCTTTAGCTCGACAAAGAGGAACTGCTTCTACCCATTTCGTAAAATAATATGTTACCACGAGTAAGAAACGTCGGTTACCTGGCATATTAGGGAACTCTCCCTTGAGATCGAGCGCCCACTGCCTGAATGGCCAGAATACTCCTTGTATAATTGCTTTGTTTGCAACTGATCGACCTGCGGCATGGGAGCTACAAGTCCCTTTATGTAATTCATTGAGCATTCCATCGGCTTTCTTTTTAGAGAGGCACTTGAGATAAGGCCTTGTCAATGATCGGCGGTATAGGCAGTCGTTCTAAACTCTATAACGCTTCAAATTTTTAATTAACTGTCGGCATTCTTTTAGATTTGTCAGAAGAGGCCCGTCGCATTTGTTCTTCAGGCTGAGATAGGCAATTAAGGGTTTTTGCCAATCGTCGTCCTCCTCTTCATTGCCTCCAGTGTTGATCGTGCATATAGAATGGAAATCAATGTTGGGGGTGGATATCACTTCAATCTGTAGATATCGTTCTCTTGAACACAAGACCTCAGCCAAATAAGCCAAGGAATCGG
This sequence comes from Kingdonia uniflora, assembly GCA_014058105.1. Lineage (NCBI taxonomy): Eukaryota > Viridiplantae > Streptophyta > Magnoliopsida > Ranunculales > Circaeasteraceae > Kingdonia > Kingdonia uniflora. Next base: position 147,783 of record JACGCM010000948.1, on the reverse strand, counting down.
CATGTCTGCTCTCATCTCGAGGTAGATAGTTGAGAGGTACTTTCGTGATACTGCTCATCCTATCAGTAACGAGGGTTGCATATTCTATCATCTTACAATTTTTCTTGTACTGTTCTGAGTAATGGTGGATGATGATTAAAGAATCTATATAGACTGAAAGCTCAGGGACGCCATGCTCGAGTGCTAAGTCGAGTCCATGAATCAAATCTTTGTACTTTGTGACATTGTTAGAACCTTCAAAATCTAAGTAGATTGATTTCTCGATTCTGTCGTTCGAAGGTATAATCAGTACAATTCTAATTCCTGACCCTACGATTCCTGCTGAACCATATGTAAGAAGTCTCCACCCTTTCCTTGTAATCCATTAAGCTCGTTCATCAAATATTTTGACGGGTGGATCTTCTATAATTTCTTCTGTAAGGTCAGGATCGTGCTCCTCCCAATCGAGATCTTCCACAAGAAATTATGTGATAAAATAGGCAATGGCCTAACTTTTTTTGAATGGCATTGATTGAACTTGATATCATGTTTTCCTAAACTGCCTAACCATTGCTATACTTTTTGTAATTTTTCTTTTTTGGACAGAACTTCCTGAAGTAGGTAATTTGTCATGACTTTGATTGAATGAGCTTGGAAGTATTGCTTGAGTTTTTGTGAAGTGTAAACAAGAGTTAGAATGAGTCGCTCAATTTTAAAATACTTCGTTTCTGCTGGAGTGAGGGTTTTGCTGATGAAATAGACTAGCTTTTTTACCTTGCCCTCAAGTCGACTGGGGATCGAGCTGATAGGATTGTCTATAACTATAAGGCAGATGATCGGTTCTTCATTGTCTATTGGACTGCTCATGATGGGCGACTTCCCCAGATAGGTTTTGAGTTCCTAAAATACTGCCTCGCATTCAATTGTCCATTGGATCTTTTCGTTGGGCAAAACCTTTCCTCGTTTGGTATAACCTCAGAGTTGTAAGAATAGCCACCGACAACGATCTGAAGACATAGAAATGAATCGATTGATAGCAACAATTTTGCCTGTAAATTTCTACATGTCTTTCTTTGTTTTTTAAGATGACATGTTGAGGAGAGCTCGAATTTGATTTAGGTTGGCTTCAATCCCTCTCATGCTGATGAGATGTCAGAGGAACTTGACTAAATGTACTCCGAATTGATATTTATCAGGATTGAGCCACATCCTGTAAGAACCTAGAATGTTGAAGATTGGGGAGAGATCTATGATATGGTCTTTTGACAGTAAGCTCTTGCACAGAAGATCATCGATGTAGACTTCAACGATTTTTCCTAAGTGTGTTATAAACTTTGCTATCATTAACTGTCGATAAGTTGCGCCCGCATTTTTCAGTCTGAAAGGTATGACTTTGTAATAGTAAAGTCCCCTTTCAATGAAGAAAGTAATATTTTCCTAACCGGCCTTTTTGAGAGGTATTTGATTGTATCCATAAGTAGCATCCATCATAGATAAGAGCTCATGACCTGCTGTGGAATCAAGAATTTGATGAATGATTGGAAGAGGGAAACTATCCTTCAGAGTGTGTTTCTTTAGATCTATAAAATCTACATAAGCTCAGACATTTCCATTCTTATTTGGAACTGCGACAATGTTGGACATCCAATCTGGGTGCCTGGTTTCTTGAATGAATCCTTCTTTGATCAACTTATCGATATTAATGTTGACCTCATCTCGAAGACGAGGTGAGAGTCATCTCTATTTCTATTTGACAACCGTGGTATTGTTGTTGATGCTCAATCTATGACATGCCTTGGATGGATTGACCCTAGACATTTCTTCGAAAGTCCAAGCGAAGATGTCTCGATTCTTTTGAAAGAAGTGAACGAAAGATTCCTTGTCATGCTGGACCATCTTGCTGCCAATATAAGTACCTCTGCTAGGTCCATCAATGTTTATATACTTTGTAGGTTCTTCTATTGAAGGTTGATCATCGATGTGACCAGCTTTCTATAATTGCTATACAACGTATCTGTCGGATATGTCAAGAATAGTAAAAATAGTATTTTTACAAGCTCGGGAAAGCTTTTGATTGTCTTTGATAACATAGATGCCATCGTTGTATTTGAAGCGAAGTGCTTGATGATAATTAGAAGCGATTACTTCCATGTTGTAGATCAAACAGCGGCCCATAATCCTGAGATACCGAGATTTGGCAATGATGATGTAGAATATGACGTCGATTGTAGCTGGTCCAATGGATCAGGTAAGATGATCTTACCCACTCGCTCTTCCTTGGAACCATTAAATCAACTGATATCAATATCACTTGGAATAACCTGATCGACCAACCTCATCTGTTCGATCGTGCTCTATAAGAGAATCTCAATACCGCTATCTATATCAATCATCATTGTATGCATGACAAATTTTTCTATCTTGAGCATGATAACCAATGCATCATGATGAGAAAACTTGACATGACTGATATCGCAATCCTGGAAGGAAATCCCAAGTCGGCGATTGCTCAATTCAGGAAGAAAGTTAGCCTTTTTATCTTGAGGTGTAAGATCGCAGCACTCAGACAATCTCCGTTGCTTGAATATGCAAGAGTTGTTAATTTGATGGATCTCAATCATGTTGTTGTGGTACATATGGTACAGGTATTTCTCCTTAGCTTGATCTTCAACCTGGACTACTTCGATTTGCATCTTGTAGCTGCAATTCTTGTATGATTCCAGATCAAAAATATACTCGTGCATTCTCCCGTCTTTGAATATATTCTAGCAACCTCTGTAAAGCATAGCAGTTACCAGTTTCATGAGGATTTACCTTGTGATGCATGCAGTACAGTTTGCCTTTAATCGATTCCAACAGTTGAGATATACAGTCGAACTTGTCTTTCGTTAGATCAGGAAAAATTGAGGAGATTATGACATTCATCTTGGGTAGGACAAGCTTGGGTAATAAATTGCCTTTCCGAGATTATCCTGTGTTTGCCTTGGAACGCTTTTGATCACCTTGGTCTTCCTTTGGTTTACTATTGCATTCTGTGTTTGGACATTTAGTGGTTAGGACAGATTTAGTAGATTTATGCCTTTCGGTCATCATCCTTTCCAAGTCGACATACCCATTGACATTGCAGGGTTTTTTTAAGAAGAGATGTTCCATTGCTTTGCAATCGAGTTACAACGTATTGGTAAAAATAGTAACAGCTGTTTTTTGATCCAGCTTATCAACTTTTCTTGCGAGCTCCAAGAACTTCTTTGCAAAGACCTCGAGCTTCTCTCCTTGTGACTGCTTGAGACTAATAAGGGAATATAAATTCTCCTCCTTGTCTTTATTGTGAGCATAAGTCTTGACGAAATTCTTCTGTAGTTGATCGAATGTGAGGATGGAATCTTCAGGTATAGAATGGAACCACCGTAGCGGTTCTCCCTACAGACTTGTTATCATAGAATTTTGTTGAGGTTTGAGTACGATCACAAGGAATCTCGGAATTGTTAAATACGCTCCTTCGGATCGGTGCCTTTGTATTTACGTATCATCAGAATATGGAAACCTATTGGTACTTCCATATCAAATAACTCTTTGGCAATCGGACTACCTTGTAACTTGGTAAAATTGTCATTACTGTCTAGAGCTTGAGCTTCAATCAACTCCTTGATACGTTGATCCATGTGCTCTTGTGTGATGTGTTGAGAATGGAGGTAGCTAATCTCTCTTCTACGACAAGAACGATAGGCAGAATATGCCAATCAACAAGACTAAGAAACACAGAAAAATAAAGAACGCATGAAATCTTAGAGGAGGGAAGTAGAAAACCCTTACGGATAAAAAACCACTCCCTGATCAATCTACTAAGATGATCAAACGGGTAACAATGATCTCTTCGAGCTTCACAAGCTTTAATGGAATCTCTCAAATTCTAGGTCTAGAATTAAACTCGCAGGGAAAAGATTGGTTAACAAAATAACCTAAGTTCCCTTTATATACTAAAAGACTAAATACAAATAAAACGGATCTCGAGGTAGAACTCAACATCTTAAAAGAAGACTCAATATAGCAGCCTGGAAAATCTCGTTCGAACGAAGTCTAGTCTCGTTGGAACGAGTTCTTTAGTCTTTGAAAGATAATGTAAAATCTTACAATCCCGTTCGAACGAGTTCAAACGACTTTGACCTATTTTGAACTCTTCTTCAGCAACATCGAACAGAATCAGCTTAAGTCTTCAGGCAACAGAACCAGTTTGAACTCCAGGTAACTTAACCAATTCAAATCTTTAGGAAACTTGACCAGCTCAAACTTCTGTCGATTTTAACCAATTTGAATTTGAACATTGAAAATCTCATTTTCAATCCGTCTTCAATCCTTGAACTGAAACATCTCGAACTAAAACGACCTCATACATAATTCAAGTTCATACCTTAACAATCTCCTACTTGAAATCGAATCCATCATAACCCATCTCCAGATCTCCAAATGAATTGCTCGAACTACCTGGACCATCAATCTTGAAGACCCACAGAAGTTGTACATGTTATCAACTTCTAAAAAGTTACCACCTTCGTAAACATATCGACCGGATTTACATTATTATGAATCTTCACGAGCGTCAACACACCGTCCTCGAGGAGCGAGCGAATATAACGATATCGAATATCAATGTGCTTGGTCCTAGAGTGAAAAGTCAAATTCTTCGCTAAGTATATAGCGCTTTGACTATCACTATACAGCTTAGGAGAATGTTGTTCTTTACCGAGCTCTTTCATCTACCCTTTAAGCGAAACCATATCTTTGCAAGCTCCTGTAGCTATAATATATTCCGCCTCCGTCGTAGACAAAGCTACAATCTTCTGTAGCCTAGAAACCCATGTAACTGCGCCACTTCCCAATGTAAAAATAAAACCACTAGTGCTCTTCTACCTATCCATGTCACCCGCCATATCAGAATCAACAAAACCTTGTAAGCATATTTGAGAACCCCCATAACATAATACCATATCTTGAGTTCCTTTTAGATATCTCATAATCCATTTCACAGCTCTCAAATGCTCCTTACCTGGATTACTCATATACCTACTAACAACTCCCATTGCTTGGGCAATGTCCGGTCTCGTATATATCATAGTGTACATTAGGCTACTAACCAAAAATTGATAAGAAACTTTTCGTATCTCATCGAGATCCTTCTGCGTTTTTGGCCAACAATCCTTTGATAATTTTAAGTGACCTCCCAATGGTGTACTAACAAATTTAGAACCATCCATATTAAAATGCTTAAATACTTTGTCGATGTACTCAACTTAAGATAGCTTTAATTATCACCACTTTTTGTCCCTTGAAACAAGCATACCAAGAACTTGCTTCGCCGTACCCAAGTTCTTCATAGAAAACTCCTGGAACAATTGTTCCTTCAACTTAACAATTTTTCCCATGTTGGCACTTGCTTCCAACATATCATCTACATACAGAAGTAGAATGATATATGAATTCCCCGTATTCTTGATAAAACAACAGTGATCGGCATTGCTCTTCGAATAGCCATTTTTGGACATGAACTGTCCGAACTTCAAATATTACTGCCTCGGCGCTTATTTCAAACCATATAAGCTCTTCGTGAGCCTACACAGAAGATCTTCTTTCCCTTGCACAGAGTACCCTTCTGGTTGCTTAATATAAATCTCTTTATCGAGGTTACCGTGAAGAAATACGGTCTTGACATCAAGTTGCTCAAGATGTAAATCTTCAACTGTAACTATATTCGTCACAACCTGAATTGTAAGCATCTTTACAACATAAGCAAAGATCTCACCAAAATAAATGCCTTCTTTCTGCTGAAAGTACTTCACTACAAGTCTAGCCTTGAATCTCCTTGAACCGTCAGATTCGTACTTTAGTATGTATACCCACTTGTTGTGCAATGCTCTATTCCCTTTTGGTAATCAAACTAAATCTCAAGTTCAATTTACTGATAATGATTGTATCTCATCATCCATAGAAGGCTCCCACTTGCTCTTGACTTCCACAACTAAAGCTTCTTTGTAACTTTCAGGTTTACCACCATCAATAAGTAACAAGCAATTTAAGGAGTTAACGTACCTTGCCAGAATTCTTACAACACTCGGTTCCTTTCTAAGTGTTATTGGAATATCCAGATCATTAGGTTCCTCGTTTTGATCTGGTGCATCAAACTCAACAATAACTTCTTCATCATCCTCACGAGAGGATTCCTCATCTTCAATGTCGACACTTTTTGCTACTTCACCACGAATCTTTTCCACAGGTACTTTGAAGTCTTTATATAAGACTTCCTCATTGAAAGTAACATTAGGGCTCCGGATAACTTTTTTGATTCTTCGCATCCCAAAAATGGTATCCAAACTCATCACCACCGTATCCAATGAATATGCACTTCATCAACTTTGCATCTAACTTGGTCCTTGTATCTGAATTATCAAGCACATATGAGGTACAACCAAAAATACGCAAGTGATTAAGGTTTACCTCTTTACTAATCCATGCTTCTTCAGGAAGTTCAAAGTCTAAAGCCGTTGAAGGACCTCTGTTAATCAAGTACGTCGTCGTACTAACTGCATCCTCCCAAAAACACTTTGGCAATCCAGCGTTGAGTCTCATACTCCTCGCACTTTCATTTATTGTTCAGTTCATGCGTTCTGCAATACCATTTTGTTGCGGTGTTCCAGAAGTAGTCTTCTGTCTTCTAATTCCGTTTGATGTGCAAAAGTCTTCAAACTCGTCACTATAGTATTTTCCCCCATTATCCAACCTGAGACACTTTAGTTTCAAATCGGTTTCATTTTTAACTAGAGCCCTCCACCTCTTAAATTTATCGAACACATCTGACTTGTTCTTCACGAAGAAGACCCATAGTTTACGAGTAGCATCATCAATAAAAGTAACGTAATAATGAGAACCACCAAGAGAAGACACCTTGGTTGGCCCCTAAACATTTATGTGTACAAGATCTAGCTTTTTGGGTTTCCTTGATCTTCCAGATAATTTGAAACGGACATTTTTTTATTTTGCAAGAACACACTCTTCTCAAAACTTAAGATCAACCTCAGCAAGACCCTCTAGCTTTCCCTTTGTTACCATTATCTTCATCCCCTTCTCACTAATATGACCAAGCCGTTTGCGCCACATACTTGTATCAATCCCCAGAATGGTCATTCAAATAGTAGAAATTGTGTTTAACGTTGTATACAACCTTCCTTGTCGCAAGCCTCGAGCTATTAGCATAGCTCCCTTTGTAACCTTCCAGAAGGTTATACCAAAACTACTCACATATCCGCCATCATCCGTTAATTTTCTAACTGATATAAGGTTAAGCCCCAATTTAGGTACAAGTCGCACATTCTGTAAAACAAATATTCCCCCCAAAGGCAACAATAGCCTAGCGTTTCCCTTTCCAATAATATTGTGTGTACTCTTATCTGCAAGAAAGACCGTACCGAAGTCGCCTTTAACAATATTAGTTAGAAAACCTACGTTTGTAGTAGCATGAAAATAAGCACCCGAATCAACAATCCATGATTCGTTAACATCGTCACACGAAAGTAATAAAGCCTCATCAGAACTAACCTCTTCAGTAAGGTTCAATGTATCTTTCTCTTCAGCATCAATCTTCATAGAAGAAGAAGATTTACAATCTCGCCTGAGGTGACCCTTCTTTCCACAAGTTCAGCACACACCGGGCGGCTTAGACTTTTCTCTTGACTGTGATCGGCCCCTTCTAAATTTTAGCTCTTTTTCGTAAGACCTTCCACTTTCCTCGACGTTTAACATACTGCCGTCTCGAAGAGGGTTCAGATTTTTTACGCCTATTATCTTCACTCATAATCAACGAGATTTTAGTGTCAAATTTGATGTCTTCCTTCCCCGATGAATTGCTCACAGCTGTAATAAACCCTTCCCAGCTCTCAGGCATCTGCCCCTAAAGAGCCCACGCTCTCACCTTCTCAGAAAAAGTAATTTTAACGGATTCTAGTTGAGCATGTATGGTATTGAACTCACTTATATGAGCTTGCACACTACCATTATCCTTCATCTTTAAAGTAAACAAGCGCCGTAAAAGGTGTACCTTGTTTGCCCCGGACGGTTCCGTATACATAGCGGACAACGTCTCCATCAAACCCTTCGTAGTCGTAACTTTGGAGATTATGTGTAGAATCTGAGATGATAGCCTAACAGCTCCAAGCACTTTGCGATCCAATCGTGCCTACTTAGCAGCATCGAATTCTGCTAGCATCATCTCAACTCCACCCAGCTGTAAATTAAGATCTTTTTTATAGAGGTAATCTTTTATCTGCATCATCCACACTCCAAAATTAGATCTATTAAACTTCGTGATCTTCAACTTTTCCTAATCGGCCATCACTCTTTACCACACAAGCCCTAACACTCGCTCTGGTACCAATTGCTGAGAATAGAGGTAGCTAATCTCTCTTTTATGACAAAAATGATATGTGGAATATGCCAATCAACCAGACTAAGAAATACAGAACAATAAAGAACGTAAGAATTCCCAGAGGACGAAAGTGGAAAACCCTTGCGGATAAAAAACCACTCCCAAGCTTCTCAAGCTTTAATAGAGTCTCTCAAATTCTAGGTCTAGAATTAAACTCACACAGAAAAGATTGGCTAACAAAATAACATAAGTCCTCTTTATATACTAAAAGACTAAATACAAGTAGAACGGATCTTGAGGCAGAACTCAACGTCTTAGAAGAAGACTCAATATAGCAACCAGAAAAATCTCATTCAAAAGAAGTCTAATCTCGTTCGAACGAGTTCTTCGGTCTTTGAAAGAAAGCGTAAAATCTTACAATCTCGTTCGAACGAGTTCGAACAACTTCGACCTATTTTGAACTCTTCTTCAACAACTTCGAACAGAACCAGATCGAGTCTTCAGGTAACATAACCAGTTTGATCTCCAGGTAACTTAACCAGTTCAAATCTTCAGGATACTTGACCAGCTCAAACTTCTGCCGATCTTAACCAGTTCGAATCTGAACATTAAAAATCTCATTTTCAATCCATCTTCAATCCTTGAACTGAAGCAGCTCAAACTAAAATGACCTCAAACATAATTCGAGTTCATACCTTAACATGACGTACTGACGTGTTGCCTGAGTGGCTTAGCGAGCTGGTTGAAGATTTTGAGTATTGGTACCTTCGCTCAAGCGTTCACATGCTAGAATCCGGGGTTGAGGTCGTTGTTCTTTTTATTGACGCTTGGAAGGCGGGAGACCTCTGTTGATATTGGACTAAGCTTCTCTACCCAAATAAATTAAAGGTTGAGGTTCGTGCTGAAGATTTCTGGAAATGGCTTTGCTAGTTGCTCATCGAGGGTCTAATCATTCACGTGCAGAAACTCGGGAGTTCGCTGGCACTTGATCACGATATCTTGTATGGGGAACCTGTTGAGAATCCTGTAAAGCTTGCAATGCGGTTTACATAGTTGTTATCTGTTCTTCATGTTTCTTGAATGCTGCCAAACGAACTTGACGCTCACTTTCAAGTTATTTATTGCGGAGCTCAAGGTCAAGAGTTAACTGACGTTCAAGCTTATTACGTTTCTTTGTTTCGACATGGAGATTCACCCGTAGTTCAGGGAGCTGCTTCGGTTCAACTAAAAAATTAAGGTGGACTCCTATTGTTGGTCGTTTGGAAGTGGCCATGATTGGAAATAGAAGTAGAGTAAATGTATGCGTTAGGATATCGTAGAAATGTCTTCTTTTCCACAAACGATGTCAAATGTAATGGCTTAATTCCGTAGCTCAAATTAACTCAAAATTATATCTTATACCAAGTGTACCTGTGACAAAAATTAATGTAATACAAGAAAAGACACAGTGATTTAGCGTGGAAAACTTTTGAATAGGTTAAAAAAACCACGACCTCGAGTTGAGGGCTTAGTAACTGTAACTTTTATTGCTTGAGGCTGATATCTTATTACAAGTAATCTCTTGATTTATAAATGTTTGATCTTGAAATAAGAATTTTTGTGGTGTGTTTATAATCTAGAAATTCTTGTGATAGAATCAATAAAATCTGGTTTTTCTGGTCCCTATCTCCTCTAGAACTTTTTCTTTATATAAACCTTACCTGTAGCTCATTATCTTGTAGAAGCACATTTTTCGGATAATGAGGTAAGTAGTAGTTGAATGTGTAATTGTTAGTTCGTGGGAGACATGTGTCTTTGACTTGTTCATATTTTGCTGTAGTGCTCGATCCACGTTCTTTATTAGTTCGTGGTCTAGGTGTCAATGTTGACTGTACATGTCACGTCTGTAATGCATGAGTTTGATATTGAGGTAGTTCAAGTTTGGACTAGGTCGAGGGATAGGTCCCTACAATCATGCCTTTAGAGGGATCACGCTTTCAGTTTTGGTAGGGAAGATCGTAGTGGGAGAGAGTGATTGTAATTGTTCTTGTTTTATACTTGAGATTTATTTTCGGCCGTGCTTGTGTTTGTTCTTTTCTTTACATGATTTCCATATTGGTCTTCGTTAATTATAAAACCGCAATCCTTATAATCCTTACATGATCTACGATTTCTCCAATAACGAATATTCTAGGGTTTTCTGCAACACCCGGCAGCCCCCACAAAAAATATAAAAAAAAGCTGCCCCTGGGCATGACCCCACCCACGACCCCGGGACCGAGGACTAATGTATCATTGACCTCTAAGCTTTAAATTCTTGTATATATATGTACTTTGTTATCTCATTACTTCACATTAGCTATCATTCTATGAGTCTTAAATACATTGCTGATCTTCTGGGATAGCATGGACCCGATTTTTCCAGGTCCCGTACTTACTACTTACTAGTAATGTTCATTTTTGGACCATTTCGAGTTAATTCAGGGTCCTACTATTTCAAAATCGGTATTGATGGAACCCTAGACCTAAACCAATAAGTGAAATCGAATATGAAATCGAACTAATTTGTTAACTTGATTCTGAGTAATTGTTGATTAGGGTATTTGTACAAAAATGTTGAACCAAATGTAGAAGGTGGGGAACCATCTATTCTTGTACTTGTGTCTTGCTTATGCTAGATGTGCGTGTTCTATCTTGATTTATAGAACGTCCTTGGTCGATGTCAACCTGGTAATTTGCACAGATTTGAACGATGAACGTGTTGAGAATGACTGTTGAGTTAGTAAATCAGTGGCTAACACGGGTTATGAGTGAATTCGATGTGGTGCCTTTTCCGGGCCGAAGGCAAAAAGTAAGTGTTATGTTTAACTTCAAGTAACCAAGATAGAATTTACGCCCCAAGAAAGGCCCATCCGGAAGAAAGGCTCGCCCGTCCTAAATGAAGTCCCAAATCCAAATTATGCCAAATGTGGAATGAAATAAGGTCTAAATCAAGCTTGTACCACTACCAACCCAATTCAGACGCCTGGTTCAGGCTGCGATTACCAGCTGAACAAAATATTAACATGCTCTAGAGTAAAAAAAAAATCTGCAATATCAACCGGAACTGTTGGGTGTCGAAACTTTAATAAGACAATCCTAATTGCCTAGCCTCGCCTCGCCTTACCCTACTAGACCTACTAGTCCTCCTAGGCCTTGACGTACTGATGGAAACCTACTATCCTAGCTTTTTCGCGGAGTGACACGGCTAAGAGGCCCCCCGTTGCTTTAAGTACTGAAGTATGCTAAATATCCGAATATTTCTTCATCTTTATTGTATGTTTGCTAAAAAGAATTATGTAGAACATATCGAAATCTGGTGAGATTTCTTCAAAATTTCATGCAAACGTATACGTTTTATAGTTTTAAGCAATGTTTATAGGAGAAAAAATTCGGTTCTAAGCGTTTTGGACCGAGAATGGTCCAAACCGCTTCTCCATTAAACATGTATCCTCTTTAACCCAAGTTAATACAACTCTTTTATAATCCTTCAATTAAGGGAAGTGTATTAACCACTGTAATCTAATGAAATTCACTTTCCATTTTTGAATACTCTCATCTTATGGGTAAATAGTCGTCCAATATACTTCTACTAACAACAAAATACATTGATTTTTCTACGAAGTCGTTGGATTACTCTACAACAAATTATTTTTTTGCTTAACATTAATTTATGTGGTTTCACGTACATGTATAACATAGGCTTGAATCGTTCCAGTGCAAAGTTCTTCAATAGTTTCAGGATTTAACCACCATTAGAAAATATATAAGAGAATTACATAAAAGTAAAGTTTTGCTTCATAGGTATAATTTTCCTTGATTGAATGATAAAAATATTAATTAAACAGGTAATTAATTTGGGTTAAGAGGTTGGGTTAAATAGGACACATGTTTGATGGAGAAGCTCGGTCCTTAGGGATGGAAACTCACGAAAACCCAAACTTTCGCGATAACAAACCGGGAGGTATAGTAGTATTATATTATAGGCTACAATTATTTGAGCTAAATTCCTTGATCATAACATATTACGTTTCTCAAGTATTCTAAATTTAACTTTATGTAAGAAGAAAGTAACTCAACAAGTAAATTTTCATATAATTAGGCTTTTTTCCGAAATTTATCATACAACATCAATCTCAAATATTTCAAGTACAAGGGTTACCAATATCTTGATCACTACCAACATTGGATTAAAAAAAGCATAAAGACGATAAATGATAATCCTTCAAACAAAATAACCTCTCTTTATCAAAGCATTTTTATGATCATAATCACATATTCACATCAATGTTTCAATAGTTCCTGATTTTCTTAAGACTTCACCTTCAAGAACCCAAAAATCAAACAAAGAACTCAAAACTATATCCATATTTCATCACAAACAATCAAAGAGAAGGAAACAATCAGTCAAAGTTAATCACAAACGCCCATTAGACCAATGTTTACGATACCCAACTTAATATGTATTCATTTATTCGTCGTAGAATTTGAAGAACAATCAAAGTAATTTTCGGTTTCAATCTCCTTCCTATGAAAGTTCCTGTGACAATTACAAGCTGCACAAACAAAACCCGCAGTCGTTCCCTCTTCCCCTGATGCCATAAACTCCCTACATCCATCCACAGCATATCCTCCTATATTTGCGGCGTGATTCTTCCTACACTCTTTGTACTTGACCCCTCTCTCATTGCTCTTAACAGTTGTAGACGTCCCGTTTGAGGCCTTCTTCGATTGCTTTTGGCGTCTCATCTCGTCTTTCTCACCGGGATTGGTTTCTTCGCCTTTTTATCTCATTGAGTAGGTTTATATTGGGAAATATAAAGGGGTGATGTTATATTTCTATTCGGGAGATGGCATTCATGTTGGGGGTTGTAATAATTCAATGACTCTAAACATTGTGTTTTGGTCTCTTGTTGATGTTTTTGCAACTTTATTCCTCTGTTTTTCCTCCCTCTGTCTTTGACTCTTTTGATTAGATTTTGATGAAAACCAGGGATATTGTTAAATAATTAGGGGTCTACCATTTGATTATTGCATGTGATAAACCCTTCATTAATTTTGAAATTTTTTCAAAAATATGTTTTGAGCTAACTAACGACCACTTGATTAAACAGTTTAACCGATTTCGGACCAAAGGTTCAATCAAAACCCCACGAGGTGTGGACTTTGCGTAATGAATTTGGCCATTGCCCCGTACCCACTTAGTAGGTCAATAAGTCTAATTTTCTGAAGACGAGGATGATGCATGCTGATGACAATGAGAAGAAAAGTATGTAGGCACTGTTACTTGTTAGTGCATGTCGGTGCTCTGATTTAAATAGTCAAGCTCGAAGTAAGTGTGAAGAATAAAGTTGTGACGGGCGACATCGAAAGGGGGACTGCAATTTACCATTTCTAGTATACTAGTAGACATAATGCCTCACCTGAGGGTTTGAGTTGCTAAAAGTGAGCTCCATATTATTTTCAAGCCAGTAGTGTCTCACTTCCATCCTTTTGGGTTTCTAGTAGTGATACTTGTTGCTAAAAATGAATCTCGAGCTCATACCAGGATAAAAAAAAAATTACAATTCGATAACAAAAACAGAAGTTACATACATGAGCAATAAGCTTGATCAAACATTTTGGTAAAAATATTAGTGTTCGGCCTATAGCACGTGGAGCTTTGGCACTAAGGGAGCTTGATTATATTGAATGATGACAACCTGGGTCACGTAGGCATTAGCAAGAATTAGGTCCACAACAGTGGCAAACTACTATTTTGGTATCATGTTGTGGGCAACCGTCCCCCACCACCCACGAGACCGGCGTCGACTACATTCTATAAAGCTTGACAAGGCGGATAGCTTCTCAAACCTTTCATCAATTTCAAAATAATAACATACTGGCATAAAGAATCACTAGCTTTTTAATTTCAATATTGCATAAAATAACATGCAAAACAACTTCTATGATTTTTGTTTTTATTATTATCATAGAATATCTTTATTCGCAAAGTAAGCTAATGAGACTTGTGTGAGTAATCGCAACAAAACAAGTATCTTTAAGCTCATTTTACAGTTTAATTAGCATTGGATTTCGAATTCACGCCATTCTTGCAGTCAGAGGAAATAACTAGTGTTGGCGAAAGACAACTGCAAAACAACTTTTGTATGATTATCTTTGCCCATATAAATCTTAAACTATTTTCCTTCTACGGTCTACCTCATTTATATGAACCATCAATTAAACAGAGTTTACACGTGTACTAAATTCATAAATCTTAATATTATATCTATAAAATAATAAAGTGAATAAATGAAACATTTTAGTTGATAGTGATTATTATTACTTTCTAGTTTCTATACCTACAATACATGTAACACTCTATATATATATATAGCCCGAAAAAACAAAAACGGGCAAATTGAAAAGTTGTCATATAATTGAAGTTTGGGTCATTGAGATATAATGAACTTGTTCCGAAATCATTAGAGGACCCTCTTACTAGAAATAAGTTTTGGGGTACTTCAAGAAGGAGTCCGCCTAACATAACCCCCACCACACAAAACACTTTATGAGACCCCTCTCTTTGCGCCGCCTAGTTCCACAATTCACTTCCACTAAAATCCTCCCACTTCTCTCTTCTCAAATTCTTTTCTTTTTCATTAATGACATATTAGCCCTTGAACGCCTAGATATTCTAAAATTGAAAAACTAATAGCAATGAGTGTTTTTAATATAGTCTCTGTTATACGAATCTTAGGCTATTTATTAATAGCGTTAATTATATTTGTGGGAAACTACTAAAATCTGTTAGAATTATTATTTCAAATTATTTTGGGGAAACGAATAAGATCCATGAGATCTTTGGATTTTTTGGCGGTAACAACTAAAATCCGCTATTTTTTAAGTTGACCCACTGCGGATTATTTTGGGGAACGAATAAGGGCCTTGATTTTTTTGTGAAAACGATTAAGATTCGATAAACATATTTTTTGAAATTTACCCACTTCTAATTATTTCGGAGAGACTATTAATAAGAATTTATAATCTTAGGTTGTGCTTGGTACGTTGCAAGCTGTTGCAGTCTGGAAGCCCGTGCATTTGCAAACAGTTACATCGGCTGCACTGCAACAAACTAAGTGTTGATTGGTTCGACTTATGCAAATCATTGATGGAGAAATTTTTAGAAATTTTTGCTTTCCTCCATTAATGGGGAAGAGAGAGAAAGTGAGGGAGTAATTTTAAGGAGGAAAACATGATTTGCAAAAAGAATAATATCTCCGTGAAAATAAAAATCGCCGGTTTAGAATTCAAACTCCCCGAATATAGGCTAAAAAGCAAAGTGGTGGAGGTTGTTTCCAACAGCATGCCACTGCAGCTGATTTGCGGAGAAGATCTAAAAGTGCTGTAACAGCTTGCATTGCACTACAGTGTAGCAGCGAAACCAATCACTCGTCATTTCCAAACGGCTGCACGACAGTGCATATGGAGACTATTGCAGTGAACCAAGCACAGCTTTACTTGTGTTTTTAGATATACAATAGTTAAAAGTATGTAAGGGCTAGCTAATATGAAATTGTAAAAGGGAGGAAAAAAAATTGAGGAGAGAGAAGTGGAGGACTTTAGTCGCAGTGATTTGTAGACTTAGGTGGCATGAAGAGAGAGGGGTCTCACCAAGTGTTTTGTGTGTGGGGACTTATATTAGGTGGACTCTTCGAGAAGAGGATAAGAGAGACAAGAGTTAAGTTGATTCGTTGTGTTTGTGTGCTTTGAGTTTGGAATATGTTCATATCCCTTTTCTTTCTATTATACAATGAAGACACCCAGTGACCAAGGAAAAATGTATAGGATATAAGATTTTATATAAATCAAATCGCATGTCTAAATTAATGTATATGCTCTTTGACTAGTAATTTCTCGAATTTAGACTCAAAGCCGCCATGTTTTGGAACTAGACTCACATAAATAAATAGCTTTGCTATGTACTTATTACCTACTGGGTCAGATCTCTGGACTTAATACTCATAAAAATCGTTGTCAGGTAGAGTTTCAAAGGAATTAGGGCGACCGTGAGGGCACCTGAAGCAGCTATGTCAATTCTGACTTGACAAGGTGGATTGAAAAATCCACCATCTTTTGCCCAAATTCACCTTGCAGCAAATAGGTCGGTTTGCCTACGTGGCCAAACACAACCCACATTGAGGGTGGTCTCTCCACCCTCTGGGTGGATTTTTGGTGGATCGATCCCGTGCAGTTCAGAACTGCGCGTAGCCTTTGAGTCAATAGGATGATGACACTTGTCAAGCTTCCATTGGCTCCCATGCCGCACAGTTCAGAACTACGCGTATGGTGTCAGGGCCGGTGCTAGGGTTTGGGTGGCCTGAAGCGAACTCAAAGTGAGGCCCCTATATATGGATTCATGGGAAATCAGTTTCTAACTGCACTTTCTTAAATGATAGATTTGTAATTGCAATTGCATCCCAATGCGCCAACGTATTAGTTGCAAGTGTAAGCGAGGAAAAGATCGTTGCTAGCTTAAGCATGGCAAAAACAATATAGGGGGGAAAGACATTTAAAGTGGCTTAGCTAGAGATGGAGTTAAGACTTAGAGAGAACGTCATCAGCTATTATCACAAAGAGTTTTATAACTGGGACTCTTTTTTTTTTTTCCTGAGTTATGATAACTCTGGACTTTTTGTTTTCTTTGAGAGAGAAAAGTTTAGATCGTGAAATGCGGCCCCTGGATAAGTGGTGCCCAAAGCGATAGTTTTGGTTGCCTTACCCCAGCACCGACCCTGTATAGTGTACGCTCCAGATGGAGACATGTGGACGGTTAAGATTCATACGTGGCCAACGGCTAGTTCTTGCCGCGTAGTTGCCTGGATGAAAATTTGTAAGCCTCCCCTCTTCATACTTGGTTTTGTTTTTTGGTGATTAAAGCTTATAGTTTTAGGCATAATTGTTCAAGCATCTCAACGGCTATATTTTGTAGCAAGCATCTCAACGGCTAGTTTGTTGGCCAAACTTGTTTGACAAGAAGCTCAACGGTTAGCTTTTTAACCAAACTTGCTTGACAAGAAGCTCAACGGCTAGTTTTGTTCATCTATAAAGTCATTCATCTTGTACACTCTATTCTCTTACTCTTCTACACTCAACTTTATTTTTTTATCTTCTAAACTCTACTATTTTCTCTTGTTATCAATTTTGCCCAATCATGTCTGACCTAATTTTGGAGAACCTAATAATGTTTGACCCATTACTTTCATCTTTATCATCATTGTCCGGAAGCGAAGAGCTCTTCCGACGTCAAATTGAGATAATGCACGAGTATAACAAGATTATGATTGAAATGGGAGAAGCGGAAGAAAAAGAGTAAGAGGCGACTTCATCACGGAGGTGGGGCGGTAGGGGAAGGATTGACAAGCAGAAAGGCCGTGATCATAAATTGGGCGAGTTTAGCCTTAATCGAGATTATTTTGGTGCCAACCCAGTCTTCGCCGGTATCATATTTCGTCGTTGGTTTCGTATGAGCGAAGGTGTGTATCAACGTATTCATGATCATGTTATTTCTGCAAATTCTTATTTCATTACAAAAGAAAATGATTCTAAGACGATGGGCTTATTCTCGCAGCAAAAGATAACGTGCGTACTCCACATGTTATGTTATGGTACAAGCGCAGACGCCCAAGACGATACATTCAGATTGGGGAGTCTATAGGTAATTTGAGTTTAAAAGAATTTTGCAAAACAATTATAACACTATTCAAAGCTCAATACCTTAGATCTCCCGATGAAAACGATATATTATACTTGTTAGAAGTGAATGGATCGCGAGCATCCTGGGGATATTAGGTAGTTTAGATTATATGTATTGGAAATAGAAAATTGTAATACCGGGTGGGCAGGACAATATACCGGGTATATATAAATCTCGACGGTGATTTTGGAAGTGGCTGCATCGCAAGATCTTTGGATATGACACACATTCTTTGGGGAGCCGGTTCTAACAACGACGTGAACGTCTTGCATCAAGGGTGGCTTTTCAGCAACTTGCCTAATGGAATTACGCCGCCATACAATTACAATATAGGCACGGTCCCGCATACCATGGGGTATTATTTAGTAGACGGAGTTTATCCAAAATGGCAAAAAATTGTTCAAACCATAAGAAATCTGTCCAACGATGCCGAAAGATATTTTACAAAGATGCAAGAAGCATGCCGGAAAGACGTAGAGCGTGCATTTGGGGTATTACAAGCTATGCTCCAAATATTGGCGCACGGTGCGCAATTTTGAAAGCCACATGATCAAGCAAATATTATGTATGCATGTATAATTATGCACAACATGATCATCAAAGATGAGCATCATACTTACGACACAAGTTTAGAGATTTCATGAAAAATTGGAAGAAAGACTTAAATTCAAGATACGCGATCAACACAATGACACAATACATCGAGAAGATTCATGAAATTAGAAATGAAGGTGCTCATTTCTAATTACAGAATAAACTTATCGCGCATTTGTGGAATAAAAAAGGGACGAAGTAATATATTTTGTTTCAAAGTTTGTAGTTTTATGTTGAAGTTGAAATGTATTTGGTTTCGAAGTTTGTAGTTTTGTTCTGAACTTGTAATATATTTTGATAAACTTTTTTGAAGTTTGTTTTGCCTCTTATTTAACATAAATAACAATTTTATTGAAATAATGAAATTATATAGAACTTAAGAACTACTATTAACGCTAAGGATTACATCAATCTTCATCACTAGAAACGTTATCATCACTTGGACACTGTTCCTTCAACTTCTTTAAATATTTTTTAATTTGCTTCTTCATCCAACGCCTTCTTGTCGGTAGTAGGTGACTTGGGTCCATTGTCATCACCTTAACCATATGCGCATCTTCGATGATTTTTTTTCTAGCTAGCTTCGCATCACGTCTCCTTTGAATCTCTGCCTCTCTAGCTAACTTTTGTTCCTCTCGTGCTCTAGCTCTAGCTTCCATTTCCTCTTTCTTCTGCTCATCTCTCTCATCTTATGCATTCATCATGTTTGTCGTTGTATCAAACATTTTATTTTCTAAAAACTTATACTTGACTTTGCCACTTCTGTTACCTTACATTTTTTTTTGCCGTCCGGTCATTCTTCCCCACAAGCATATATTGGTACATCCAAGTGATAGAATTATCCGAAATGGCCACATTTGGAGTGCCGGAAGTAGGTGTAGAGGGATCGGTGCCAAAAATACCCGGGCTATCGTTAAAATTTAATTTCCTAGCGACGTTACGGCCGGGATGCCCGATGTTTTTAATTTGTGACCATTTTAGGCAATGCTCCAGTACTTTGTAAGCCTCCCCCAATGTAAATGGATTTTTTATAAGCTTTTCGAATGTCTCGTATGCCATAGGTTCCTTGAAATTAAGTTTAAAATTTAATGAGTACTAATTGTGGAACACAATTAATAGAATGAGAAAAAAAACAAAATTACTTATGACGTCACCCATTCCAATGGCAGTAAAATATCGGCTCTCGAGGTCTTGAATGATGTCTCTATAAATTGAACATTCCTTATTGAGCGCCCCTTATACGCGCAATTGACACCGTTGTATGATCGCCACATCGATTGGTCATTAAAGAATGAGTTGAATTGGTCACGCACCTTATATCAAAATGTAGCAGTTTTTTGGTTGTTCGTTGTAACGGGGTTTTAAGAGACTTAAAACCAAGCGCATGCGAGATTGACGAAGTCATCGGACAACCAATTTTTGTAGTTCGTGTATCTTTTTTCGTCATCATCAACTTTATCCTCAACCTCAACTACATTCTCAACTACAATAGGTATCGGTGTCGTCTTTCTTTTAGGTTTTGCTTTTCCACGCGTAATACTTCTCGTGAGAACCGGATTGAGTACCTTAAAGAAGACCGGAGAGATGACCAGTGATATATTGAGGTTTAAATTATTTAAACCCCATGTACCTCTCATCGACGTGGTACTAGAACTTCTACCGGCGTGAGATGAAAAATATGGATTTCCCGGTTGATAGTACGTGCCCGTATGAGGATCAAATTGAGGGTAATATCCTTGGTTTTGGTAATGAGGGTAATATCCTTGGGTTTGTGATAAAAATTGATTATCGTATGGTGGAAATAGTTTTTAAACATGACGATCACGATATTGGGAAGGGTTAGACATTTGTGACAAATTATATGCGCCGAATTGTGTCGAAAATAAGTTCCCTTGTTGATTCGTATTTGAGGATTGAGAGTGATTTTGAGAATTAGATTGAGAGCTTGAAGATGACATGATGGTTTTGCTTGTAAGCTAAGGAGGAGGAAAGTGTAAAAGATTAAGGAAATATAGTGCAGAATGAATGACCTTTATGGATGAAAAAATATAGCCGTTAAAAAAATATAGCCGTTATACAAAAGATAAGTTTTGACTAAAATATAGCCGTTGAGCTACTTGGTGGAGAAGTTTCCCAAAAAATATAACCGTTACACAAAAGATAAGTTTTGACAAAAATATAGTCGTTGAGCTACTTGGTAAACAAGTTTTCCAAAAAATATAGCCGTTACACAAAGGACAATCTTTGAAAAAAATATAGTCATTGAGCTACTTGCTGAACAAGTGTCCAAGAAAATTGGCCGTTGATATACACAAAAGACAAGTTTTTACTAAAATATAGTCGTTGAGCTACTTGGTGAATAAGTTTCCAAAAAAACTGGCCTTTATGATACACAAAAGACTAAAATATAGCCATTGAGCTACTTGGTGAACAAGTTTCCAAAAAAGCTGGCCGTTGAGTTATACACAGAAGACATGTTTTTACTAAAATATAGCTTAGTGTTTTCATGCGTTTAAATAAATTCCCTATATTTATGAGCTCACAAATAAACTAGTAGTCTAAGTATGAACCAATGCACTCTTAATAGAGGGTAAGAGAATATGTTTAAGGAAATGTCTCAAAGAAACTAACCTAAAAAAAAACTAAGTGTCGAAAGGAAAAAAAAAAGGCAAAAGTTGCAGGGTTTTGCCGAGCAGTTCAGAACTGTGTGGCAAGCTTTCTCAAACCAAATTAAGCCACGTATCTCATATCAAGGGACAAGATTAATCCACGTATTATAAATAGCTTGCCACGCAGTTCAGATCTGCGCGGCAAGAGCCTGTAACTTTTACCTTTGGTTATATTCTCCATACTTAGTTTGTTTTTTTATGTTTTTCTTTGAGGCATTTCCTCAAACACCTGATGTGCCCTCTATTGGGCGTTCATCTCTTCATACGTAGTTTTATTTTTAAAGACTTCGATTAGGCATTTCATCAAACACTTGAAAAAGCTTAGTATTTCATTCAAACACTTGTTTTTTCAGGCTCTCTTGCCACAAAATTTCTTTCAAACACTTGACAAACATATTATTTCAAGCAAATACAAGTTTAAACATAATGCATAATCAATTCAACATAAACTCAATAATCTAAGTAAAATATAACATACTGGTAGATAGTCTAAGCAAAACATAATATAAATTCAATAGTCTGACAAAATATATTAAAACATAGCCTAAATGAGATAAGTTTTCTTCGTCTGGCGGCTGCATCTGGTATGGGAGAGACTCTCGTCATAAGTATATTACACATCTGGCTGTGTCTGGTAGCTGATGGACATCTCAGCTAGTCTCTTCCTGTGATTTGGATAATATCCTATGACTGGCGCAATTATTTTGCTAACTCCTCATTTTGTTGATACAATTGCCTCGTATCTTCATAAGCTGCATATCGCATTCCTTGGCTTTGAGTCCATAACTCATCCACACTGTACCTAGGTGGACACGGGTATGGTACCTGCATGACCAGGATCGGTATACTCCTACATGAACCACTGCATCCTCTCATCTCCATAAACCATTCCAGATCCCACACTTCCTCGACGTATGCCTCAACACCATAGTTTTGCACCTGAGAAGACGTCGCTAAACTCAAAGTAGGTGGCAGAGCAACATTGGGCCTCACTAGATCACGCCCGACCATCCAAATATTCCCGCAAAGCAATGGTTAAACGGAAGTCACCAACAAGAGGCTCCTCGACAGAATAAGGAAAAGACTAGACGAGGCCAAAGGTAGATGGGTCGAAGAACTTCCTCATGTGTTATGGGCATATAGAACGACACAAAAGAAATCTACAGGGTTAACATTGTTTATGCTCACATATGGATTAGAAGCAGTCCTCTCCGTGAAAATCCATTCTCACACAAGATAATTTTTTGCGGTCGAGAGAAATGAGAATAACAAATTACTAGCCAAAAGCCTCAGCATTATAGACAATACTAGAGACGAGGTAGCAAAGCTAGGACAATTTCAAGATGTCATAGACAAGAGTTGCAACAAAAAGGTTAAACATAGAACCTTCCACCCAAGCGATTACATAATGAAGAAAATGTTCCCAATAACTCACAACAAGAACAAAGGGAAGTTGCAACCTAACTGGGAAGGACCTTACATAGTCGACCACGCCACGGGGACAGGTGCTTACTATAGTACGGATAGAATGGGTAGTTTGCTAAGTTCACCATGGAACACTGTAAACCTTAGAAAATACAATCAATGACATTTTTTTTTTCCTGCTTGAATTACTGTCTTTATATGCTTAAAACAGGGTAGTAAGGCTCCAATAATGGCGACCCTCTAATGAAACGAGCCTCAATTGCCTTAGTCTCAATAAAGACTAGGCTCCAATAATGACGACCCTCCAATGAGGCGATCCCCAAATGCTTTAGTCTCAATAAAAACTAGTCTCTAATAATAGCGACCCTCTAATGAAGCAGGCCTAAATGACTTAGTCTCAATAAAGACTAAACAACAATCAATAGCGACCATCCAACGGTGAGTCCCAAATGCCTTAGTCTCAATAAAGACTAGGCTGCAATCAATTGCGACCCTCCACTGAGGCAAGCCCCAAATGCCCTAGTCTCCATAAAGACTGAGCTTAAATAAATCGATCATCCGAATGCGATGAGCCGCACCGTCTAAACCATTCGTTAGGCAGCTATTAAGTCACAAAACTAAGGTGATAGTTCATAAAGCCAACAATAAAGACTAAACAACAATCAATAGTGACCATCCAACGGCGAGTCCCAAATGCCTTAGTCTCAATAAAGACTAGGCTGCAATCAATAGCGACCCTCCACTGAGGCAATCCCCAAATGCCCTAGTCTCCATAAAGACTGAGCTTAAATAAATCGATCATCCGAATGCGATGAACCGCACCGTCTAAACCATTCGTTAGGCAGCTATTAAGTCACAAAACTAAGATGATAGTTCATAAAGCCAATTTTATTTATTAAAGGACAAAAATGGCAAAATTACATCACAATTTTTTTTGGGTCAAACACACCGTGGACAACCACATTTTTTCTTTAGGGATTTATAATCCATCCCATAATTGTACTTATAACACCCTATCCTGGGGCGGATTTAGGGGGGTGCATGACACCGCCACTTTTTTTTTTTTCGAATTTCCTTCTTTAAAATATGAAGAAAAAAAAACCCCTTAAAATTTAAAATAACAGCCACTCCGAGCTATGTTTCGAAATACCCTTAAAATTTTATCCATGAATGTGGGGGATTGGTAATCTCCGTATAAGGTAATTTCCATTTTATCTATGAATCTCCGTATAAGGTAATGTGGGGGATTGGATAAAACCCTTGAAATTTTCAAAATTTAACATTAGGTAATCTCCGTTACATTTTATCCATGAATTTCGAAATACCCCTTATAAACCTCTGGCTCCGCCCTGACCCAATATCTTCCAAAGCCATCGACCTCAGTTCAAAATCCCAGTCAGAAGGAGTCAGTATGACATCACGAAATATAATGTACAATTTCCAGCCAACTTTTGCATCCTCCCGATCGGACTCTGGCTTTGACTCCAAACCAGGGGACTGTCGCAAACAGAGGTACGGAGCCCAAAGAGGAAGAAGGTGACCATTTTGCATTAAACGGGGCGATACGGGCCTCTCTCAATCCCTCACGAGATTGAGAGTGCGTTTTCATCTCCAAATGTTACGAGGATGGAAGATTTTCCGAATGTCACGAAGGCGGAAGAATGTCAGGATGCAGAAAAGTAATGAAAACGTTGGAAATAATAAGTTAGTCTTTTCTAAAAGAAGTATTTGTTGACACAAATTAAATAGTGTAGCCGAATTAGCATAATTAGGAGATTCAAAACTTGGAAATAAGCCATAGACTTAACCAGTCAAATGTGTGCCATCCCAAGAAACATTAAATACAATCTTCACCGTCTCGTTTAGAGGGGCCGACTCGTCAAAAACCAACAGAAGATTATATTTCAATTATAACAAGTATAAGATATACTTGGGGGCGAGACTGTCTAGCTAAGAGTAGCCGGCTCGGCAAACCTGCAGATAATCAATCATACCATGCATACGATACACTTGGGGGTGAGATTGTCTTGCGAAGAGCGGCCATCTCGGCAAACCTGCAGAGAATCAATCATAAATTTACCAAATATAAGATACACTTGGGGGCGAGATCAACTCGATATCTGTAAGCAACTAGCCAAAAACCTGCAGCAAGCAAGATATAAAGTTACCACTAAATGACAGGTAAGCTAAGGTAAAGGTTGTTCACCACAATAAAATAACATCCAAACGCATCAATACGGTTAGTTATCCAAATTCACGGAAGGTGTCCCTGGACACCACAATAAAATAGAATATTCAAAGTACCTCCCCAAACTTTGGCAGACAAAAAATTCACACATAATCAAGATAAATTTTTCATGCCACCTTCGCCTACAAAAAAAAAACATTATACTCAAACTTAGGCGGGTCTCGTTTGCTTTCTCCTTATCGGTACGACAGGCATTCAGAAGGGCTGGTCCTCTGCATCCGCTAAATCATCCTGGGTCGCCTCAGGAACAATGGAAAGCATCGGGGTCGCTTCCGCCTTCAGATGCTTTGCCTTTGCAAACTCTTCTAGAAACAGGGTCAAGTATGGAACAAACTCATACTGGCCCAGCTGCAGTGCCATTTTCACTATCGTCTTGTTGTACACCCTTCCAGCCTCATCCGTTTCTGCCTTCCCAGCCGCTTTAATGTCCTCCTCCAGTTTTCGGATCCGGCCGCTTGATCACCAATACTTTTGTTTAAATTTGTCTTCTCAACAAAGGCTTCACGCTTCGTCTTATTCTTAGCGTCCTCGGCAGCTTTGGTTTGTTACACATGTATTCAGAAATGAAACGGAAATGAACAAAAAGGACATGAAAAACCGATGATTGAGGCTTGCAGTCACTGATTTTTTCTTAAGACAAATTTCACCCTGCGTATGGTGCTTTAAAGTTAATGGCGTCTGTCTCCCAAGATACAACGATTGAATCGTACAGACTTGAAGCACTTAAGTCGATATGCCAGTCGAATTATCTGTGATATTACTCTCAAGAAGAAAGCAATAAAAAATCAAAGAGATTCGGGTCTTTTTTCTGTGTCCCAAACAATGTAGAAAAAAAACTGTTTATAGAGGAGAATGTAACTTATCGAAGCACCTGTTGGCAGAGTTGTGTCCCAAGAAACATCTCGATGAAGACTTGTAAATCTTGGAGAGTAACCAACTCCCGAATCATAGACTTATAAATAGTCTAGGTGGGTTATGGGTTAGGTTGTGCAAGCAAGCCCATGGGAGTCCCCATATAGCAAGCCTTCACACACTCGCCTCAGACACATGTGAGGGGACCACCTACTTACACATGCTATACATGATAGTAATGTGTAACCCATAATATAGTGAAAATACTTTTTTCACTTATCCAATGTGGGCCTAAATATAAACACTAAGTTAAACATTCAAATCAGCTAAACCTTGAGGGGGTTTTCCCAACATGCTTGACCTCTTCCACTTCGCGGACTCGTCAAAAAGGCTTTTGTTCTTTATTGTCGTCTGGAACAGGATAGCATGCTCGGCATAAGAACTAATCTTTGGTTCAAAATGGCAGGAACCTCTTTGAGATACAGCTCCATGTGATAAGTGCATCGGTTGCGGACACGGGGTTGGCCAACGCAATCTCAGTGCTCTAAACCGTCTCAGAGTTACCCAAAATGGAAGGATCTAAGCCGAAGAATCTAACGATCTTAGGCCTTTCAAATCAAAAAATCTCCCTGTCTGAATGAGGCCTCTTATTAGGACCCCGCTTATCCATGGCAGTAACGACCTGGTTGGAGGTCGGCTTGATCAGCTTGTCTGCTCGGTGCGTAGGCGACGCCCGCAGCGCGGTCGCCTAGTGTAATCTACTGCCTGACCCGCTATTCATTATCATTATCGCACTCAGATCGGGGATCGCTTGGTTTGCCATCTCTACTTCAATAAGTTCCTGCACTTCTTCATTATCGAAAGAAGCGGCTTGCAAATCCATCTTGCAAGGTTCAATAGAATCAACATTCGTCTTAGTGTTTGAAGGCCCTGGGTCTTCGCATTTTTTTTTCTTAGACTTGCATCTTTTGAGAGTTTGAAATTCTTAAAAAAAATGGATAATTCTTCAGGGCCCGAATGAGGTTAGTTTCCTGTGCCGAAGTCGGCAAGCTCGGGTACTTAGGCGGTGACTGCAGATTATAACAAATAAATTCATAGACAAGTCACTGTCAGGACCCGAGCCCCCATTGCACCGACATTGTCCCCACCTTTACCACCTAGTTGGGTTGGGCTAGGTTTTATTCTTAAAAGGCCTCGATGTAATTTAATAGTCTTTATCTTCTTATATTCTTGTGTAAACTACATCTTCTACTTGATGTGAGACTAACTTTGATCCATCGATCTTAACAATCTCCACCTTAGATCCAACACTGTTAGTCAACAATCGTCCATTTTGAGCTTCACAGAAGCAAACATGAGCTCCACCTCGAATGATTACCGTTCACCACCACCGCATATCTATGCCAGAATAATCGCTCATTTTGAGCTTCACGGAGAGAGAACTTGAGCTCCACCTCGAACGATTGGAGAGACGTGCCGATACGTTAAGATACTCCCAACTGAACCATCGGCTCTTATACCACTTATTGGGAAATTACGGCTTTCCCACTATTTATAATTCGATGATAAGCAAGAGAAATTTAATAACAAATAAACTAGCAAGCAAGCAAAGACAACACACGATTTTTACATGGAAATCCTTCAACGTGGAAGGGAAAAAACCACAGGGCAAATTTGAATCCACTATATCCATAAACGGATTATAAACATCCTCAATCGTGAGGGTTATAATAAAATTCAGTACCTTGTATGCCCAAACAAGATCTACTAAATTTTGTTTACCTTCAATCCCCCTTCCGTTGACAAACTTGTCGGAGAATACATTCTTTTGTTGCTTGATCTGAGCACAAATAATCCTTGGATTGATTATTCTCTTCTTTTCATACCAATGGAGATTGATTTATTTTCTCCAAGTTGGGTTTTCAAAGTTCTCTCTCTCTCTCTCTAGAACTTTCTCCAAGAGAACACACCACATTAGAAAAGATAAAGCTTTTCTAGAAGTCTCAATTTACCATTTCCAAGGTAAGAACTAAGCCCATTAACTTTATGGGCCTCATCATGGGTTGGACTACCTAGAAATCTCCCCCTTCAACATATGAGGTGGGCTTCCCCTTGCCAAGGAGGTAAACTTGTACTAACAAGTATCCATACTGGCCAAGCTTCTAAAGAACTCGTACTTCTTTTTTGTGAGAGCCTTCATCATCATATCAGATGAATTTGAATCTGTATGAACTTTATCCAAAATCATCAAGCGCCTCTCCAACAAATCACGTATCCAATGATACCGAATCACGATATGTTTAGTCCTTGAGTAAAATTTGGCCTTTTTACTCAAGTATATGGCACTTTGGTTATCATACTTGACTACATACTTGCATTGTTTTAAGCCCAACTCGCGTAAAAAATGCTTCATCCACAACATCTCTTTACATGCCTCGGTAGCGGCAACATACTCGACCTCGATAGTGATATACCGTATCAAATCGAGTGCTGTAATATAGGTTAGGGTTCTCGTTCTTCAGGGATACATATATCAAATCATAGTTCCTATTATCAAATCTAGTAAATATAAATTATAAAGAAGAACTAATTAATAAAAACACTTACTGATTGATTTCTATAGATTTCCCAAGATATTCCATTAAATAATACATAATTCTCTCTGGAATAATAAAACTCAATACGGTTATTCCCAGAGAGAAAAAAATGAACTCCCCTCACTCAAAGTAACTCTATCTTTATCCCCTAACAAAAGTCCTACTCTCTCACAACAACTCCTAATTTTGTGGAGATCTTTTAGCAAGTCTCGACTACTAAGTCTTCCAGCAGCTCTTGATAACTAATCATCTCGAGCAGTTCTTCAGCTTGTAAGAGTTGGGCTTTAAGAAGGGTTTGGTAACAAATGTCTCTTTACTTCTAATAGTAAAAACATACTTTAATTTGGTCCAGTAAAATAATAAATAAAGTTCTAGATCATGTGAATTCAAGAACAAAAATATGTATTTTTCATGCCTATCAAATACCCCCAAACTAACATATTGCTAGTCCCTTAGCAAAAGAAAAGAAAACTAAACTCTTTCGTAGTTTCTTACAATTGTATTTAGCGTATGCAATAAGCCTTTCAGCCTATAGGTTACCCAAATAGGACGAGTTGTGTCTTGTGAGGGTTTTCAGCGAATATACCTACAAAATTCTATCACAGACGTTCTGGTATTATAAAAAACTAATAATTGTTGCTCCTGGTATCTCTAAAATGGATTAAATTCATCTCAAAGATATAACACTTAAACAAGGGTTAACAATTAGATACGTTTAAAATTTATCCTTTTGTGTAGTGAATTTAGTTTCTGGAATAAAGATGTTTGATAATCTTTCCAAATAACCTTAGCCTTATCTTGAGTATGGTGGAAGAAATTTAGAAGTTAGTTTGACAAGTGCCCTAGTTTGTTCGCTATCTTTTATTAATCTTTCAGAGAAAATATATATCCACATAAGCTTTTCAAGGTAAAACCTTGCATTTGAGTTTTCATTTGCTCTTTTATACTTACAGCTTGCTCTCTTTTACATAGTTCTCAACTATACTCGTAGAAACATTTTTTTTCTCTTACCTTCACATTGATTCATGGCTTTCCTCGAGATTGGTAAAAATTCTTCCACTTTCTATTCTAAATCTTGCGAGGGATCTTGAATTGTGAAGGTCTATTTATTTATTTATTTCAAGTATGCCAGCTTTGTAAAGGAGACAATAACTTGTGAAAATGTATACAAACCCTTAGTTTAAATTTTTGAGAAACGAATATTCATAGGTAATTGTCTTCCTTGTTACAGACTCTTCCTAACCCAAACTGTTGATTTATCAAAAGGTGATAGTTTGTTTTAACAAAACTTTAATAACATAGCCACGTGAAGTATAATTATAAGGGTGATATTTTTTCTGAAATACATCTAATAGGATGGTAGTACCAAAAACTAAATTTTTTTAATGTACTAACAATTTACGGTTTAAAATAAACCATAACCTTATAATTTTATCCCAAGTGTAACTCCAGGATTCTAAGAATGTCCAAAGATCAGAGTATATAAGAGATGCGTCTACAATACCAGAATGCCCTAGAATTACAACTTTTATTGGAAAAAGTTATGAAAATCTTATTTACCCCCACTCTCAATCTGAATCAGCATGTGTCCCCACAGTTGCCAAAAATGAAAAAAACAGGAGAAAATCTATAAATATTACCTAAATATGATAAGGGTTGCCTCCCGCAAGCGCTATGTTTAACGTTTTCAGCCAGACGATGGTAGGTACCCTCAAACTAGATAAGACTATGAGTAGAAATAAAGATACCTATGTACTCGCTCGAGCCCGTAAAGTACTCGTGAAATGGTTTAAGTCTTTGCCCATTTACCTTATTAATGTTATCGGTACGAAGGTCAAGAATTTTAATAGCTCCATGTGGGAAAACAGTTTTGACAATGAAAAGCCCGGTCTAACGGGATTGAAATTTTCTGGGAAACAAATGAAGATGTGAAGAATACAATAAAACCTTTTGATCCACTTCAAAGATCTTTCACAAGATATTTTTGTCATGGAAAACCTTGGTTCTTTCTTTGTATATCTTTACGGATTCATATGCATATTTTCGGAACTCATCGAATTCATTGAGTTATAGCTTACGGTGGGACCCAGCCGTTGAAGTTTCAAATTTAAGCATTTTTATTGCCCAAAAAGCTCTATGCTCAAGTTCGACAGAAAGATGGCATGCATTGCCATAAATGAGTCGAAAATATGACATTATAATAGGGGTTTTATATACAGTATGATAAGCCCAAAGTACATCAATTAATCTTACAGACTAATCTTTGCGATTTAGGTTAACCATTTTTTAGAGAATATTTTTATCTCTCGATTAGAAACTTCAACTTGCCCACTCGTTTATAGATGATAAGGTGTTGCCAACTTATGGGTTACACCATAGTTTTTGACAGGGGCAACATAATTTTTGTTGTTAAAATGCGACCCTTCAACGCTAATGATATGCCCTAGGTGTTCAAAATCGAGAAAAAATATTTTCTTTTAAAAAATTAATAATAACTACACTATTATTCATTCTCGAAGGGATGGCTTCAACCCATTTTGATACATAGTCCACTCCAACTAGGATGTACTCATATCTAAAAGACTTGGGAAAAGGGCCCATAAAATTAATGCCCCAAACATCAAAAGTTCAAGAACTAAAATAGGGTATAAGGGAATCATATTTCGTCGAGAAAAGACTATCATTTTCTGGCATCTCTCGCACGCTTTGCAAAATGTATGTGCATCATGAAATAAGGTAGGCCAATAGAAACTGCACTACAAATTTTTTGCCGCGGTCTTCTCAGAGCTAAAGTGGCCTCCACATGCTTGGGTGTAGCAAAATGATAAAATATTGGAAAACTCAGACTAGGGAACACATCTCCTAAGGATTTGGTTAGTATAATACATAAACAAATTTGGATCATCCCAAAAGAAGTACTTCACTTGACTAAAGAAGCAATCTTTGTTAAGTTTAGTTCAATGATCGGGAATGATATCCGTGGTTAAGTAATTAACAATGTATGCAAACCACGGTAACTCAGGAACTAAATTCACAGCAATAAGTTGTTCATCAGGGAAGGATTTTCTAATCGGTAAGGACTCATCAGCAGACTCAATTACTATATGGGAAAGATGGTCGGCTACCACATTGTCTGACCCCTTTTTGTCTCGAATCTCGAGGTTAAACTCCTGTAAAAGTAATACCCCCTGGATTAGCCATGCCTTAACATCTTTCTTTGGCAAAAGATGTCGAAGTCCAGCATGATCCATGTAAACAATCACTTTTGATCGTATAAGATAAGATCTAAATTTTTTTAGTGCATAAACAATGGCCAGGAGTTCTTTCTTGGTGGTCGTGTAATTCAATTAAGCATCATTTAACGTTTTACTAGTGCAGTGGATGATATGGGGATGCTTGTCAATCCGCTGTCCCAAAATAGTACCTACAAAATAATCAGGGGCATCACACATTAACTTGAATGATTCACTCCAGACAGGTAGTCTAATAATGGGTAATATTGTGAGCTGCGTATTAATCTTATCAAAGCTACAAGACAAGGTGCATCAAACTCATAGGCCACATCTTTGGCTAAAAGGCTACTTAATGGACGAACAATCTTACTAAAATCTTGGATAAAACGACGGTAGAAACCTACATGTCTTAGAAAGGAACGGACGTCCTTGACCTTTTATCGTGGGGGAAGGTTAGAAATGACATCAATTTTGGCCTGGTCAACTTCTATTCCTTTTTCAGATATGATATGCCCCAGAACTATCCCCCTTTTCACCATAAAATGACATTTCTCCCAATTTATAAAAAGGTTAGAAATGACATTTTCTAACCAATACTAGGGAAAGATGATGAAGGCACTGGTCAAATGAGTTGCCAAATAAAGTGAAGTCATCCATGAAAACTTCAAGGAATCGGTCTACCATATTAGAAAAAATACTTAACATGCAACGCTAAAACATCGCAAGAGCATTGTATAAGCCAAAAGGCATGTGACGGTAGGCGAAGGTGCCAAAAGTACATGTAAAAGTAATTTTCTCTTTGTCCTCGGGTGCGATGGGAATTTGGTTGTACCCAGAGTAACCATCTAAGAAAAAATAATAATTTTGTCTAGCGAGCCGCTCGTGCATCTGGTCAATAAAAGGTAATTGGAAGTGGTCTTTCCTAGTGACCGAAATAAGCTTCATGTAGTCTATGCAGACTCTCCATCCAGTGGTCATTCTAGTGGGTACGAGGTTGTTATTCTCGTTCTTTACAACGGTGATTCCCGACTTTTTTGCGCAATATGGATCGGGCTAACCTAAGGACTTTCAAAAATGGGATAGATGATCCCACCATCAAAGAGTTTTAAAATCTCTTTCCGAACTACTTTAGCCATTGTGGGGTTCAATCTCCGTTGTCCTTCCCTTGATTTTTTGGCATTATCTTCCAATTTGATTTTATACATGCAAACTGAGGGACTATTTCCTTTAATATCCTCTATACTCCTGCCAATAGCTTTCGTATATCCCTTAAGAACACGAATCAACTTCTCTTCCTGAAGGGGCTCTAGGTCAGCGGCAATAATGAGGGGCATAGTTTCATCTGGACTTAAAAAAACATACTCAAGGTTAGAGGGAAGAGGTTTAAGCTCTATCTTTGGGGATGTTACTTGAGCCTCCGGAATGGGTTTCTTAACATCTAAGATTTCAAGCTCACCTTCCAGCTCTAAAATTTCTAAAGCTGAATCTAATTAGGCTTTCACCTCATGGATGTACAAATCGTCATTACAATCTACATCAAAGTGGGCCAAGAATGCCCCAAAAGGATCCGAGGTACTTGACCTCTCAAAAGTATTACTTACAAGACTCTGGATCATGTTGCATTTGAATGGTTCAGAATTAGAAGGAGAATGTGACGCGTTAAAGATATTTAATTCAACTGTCATATTCCCGAAAGTGAACTTCATAATTCTATTACGGTATTTGATTACCGTATTAGCTGTTGCCAAAAAAGGGCGACCAAGAATCACAGGGATATCTTCCTCAAGGTTTGCCAATAGCTCAGTATCTAACGCAAGAAAGTCTGTTGGATAAACAAACTGGTTAATCTGGATCAACAAATCTTCAACTACACCTATAGAAATCCTAACAGATCGGTCAGCTAGCTGCAGGGTCCTATTTTTAGGCTTAAGTACTCCGATATCCAATTGCTCATAGACAGAGTAAGGAATGAGGTTCAGGGTGACACCTAAATCAAGTAGAGCTCTTCCTATCTTATGGGTCCCAATCGAACATGAAATTGTAGGGCATCCCGGATCCTTGTATTTGGAAAGAGATTTACTCAAAAGGATAGAACTAACATGTGCATCTAAAAGAATAAACGTATCACTCTCGTGAACATGAAAAGCCTTCTTCAGGACATGTATGCGCCATTTTAAGGTGTAAAAATCTTTGAGGAATTAGGAATATGCCTTATGGCCGTAAGAATAGGAATGTTAATTACACAATGCTTAAAAATCCCTAAAATCTCCTCATAGGCATTACCCTTCTTAGCTTGATTTAACCACTGGGGAAAATGAGCTAACGGCTGAACATGTGTTATCGCTGTTTCTTCCTCACTCATAGGTTCTTCTAAGGGTTTACTTTAAATTTCTAGCTCGGGTTCCTTAGGCATTTTTACTAGATTATCAACTTTCGAAAGAGAAATGATGACATTGACTCTATGACGATTGGAAAATCTTGGATGTTCAGTATTCCCTTTAGGATTAACTTGAGTTTGACTAGGGAACGTTCCTTTATCTCTCGTGCTTATCTCTTTTTCCATCTAACCTATTTGTCCCTTAAGTTTGTCAATAGACGACTGGGTTACTTGCATAAATGCCTTAAGAGTATCTTCTAAGGATGTGGTTGGAGTGGCAGATTCCTATTGTGCGGAGGAACATAAGGCAGATTAAGGGGAACTTGTTATGATAAATTTTGTTGCTATGAGGAACTAGACTGGTGATGGTTTACTTGGTAGTGTAGTTGATAAGGGGTGCTACCAGAAGAACCTTCTTGGTAATTTCTACTTCCCCAAGAAGTGGAGTTGTTAGAATTATTATTCCATCCACCATTGAATGGTTGGCTATTGGGACGTTGATATATATCATTGGCCTGGTCTTTCCTACCCTCTCTTAAGCTAAGCACGTCAGGGCAATCTTGGACCAGATGGTCTGAACTCTCGTAAACCACACAAAGTAGCATCGCCACATGGTTAACAGAAGAAGTGGTAAGGTATTTCCCCCTTTTCCCGATCTCTAAGTTCTCAATTTTATTAAAAATGGTTTTAAGAGTGACAGACAATGAATTAAAGTCTACTTGGTGCACATTTGTATTAAGACAAGGTATTTCCTCTCACATTTTTTGCAATTGGTAGGCCTTATCTGCTACATCATTTAATAAATTTCTAAGCTTCGGTGTCAGTTTTCTCATCAAATGTACCGGCGCACATAGACTTAATACGAGCTCTAGTTTCATAATCTAGACCTTCATAGAGAGTTTGAACTATATCAATGAATTGAATCCCGTGATGTGGGAATCTTTGCTCTAAATCCCTAAACCGTTGTAGGTAGTTATATAATGACTCTCCTTGGTTTTGTGTGCAGTTATAAATTCTCTGTCGTATCTTAGTAGTTCTATGGTTAGGGATTTTTTTTAAAATTCCTTAACGAGTTGTTCAAACGTGTTTACAGAGTTTTCCTCAAGAGTGTACAACCAATCGCGTGCGTTTCCTATAACCAAGAAAGGGAGCACACGTAATTTTAGAGAATCTTCTGTAATACGTTCGAAGTTTAAAATAAGCATATGATTCCTAAAGTCCCTAAGATGGTTATATAGATTTTCAGTGGGACTACCATGAAATTTGGGAAGCATAGACAAGAGTCCTAGTTTTAACTCAAAGTTTCCTACATTTCTAAGAATCACAATACATGAAGGTTTACTCACAACTATATGATGTATTCGATTGCAGAAAGTGATTCTCTCCGCAGTAGCAGGTTCGAGACTATTCCTAGTAACAGCAGGTTCGGGACCATTAATCCTATCAGTCCCACTCATATTGATTCTAGCAGTGTTCTTAGTCTGAGTTTGGGTGTTACCCTAATTTTACATACAATTTAATCAATATATGCGAACACACTAAAAGAGCTAAGAATGATGCAAGCACTCAAGAACGTTTTACTGGTCTCTTTTCTTAAATTAAGTTGTGATCCCGGTCTTAGGGTTCAATGCTCCTACTCATGACAGTAGATCGATTCGCACTTGAGTTGTTTTTACTCGCTTTGGCGATAACTCGCATGCAATTTAGTCATCTAGATGTACCTATGCTAGAAGGCGAGCCGAGCCGCTTAGAGTCACCTATCCATACCAGCTATGCCAGGGAACGTACGTCCTCTTGCAAATGTAGTCACTTATCAGGTTTTCATATTGAGCATATTGCTCCAGGTTCGAGCGAGGCATTTTAATTAACTATGTTTTTTATGGCGATAGTTAATTACAAGGCTTCAACAGTATTACTCTGGTAACGATAACAAGTAACAAGACAGTTATTAGTAGTGGTAGTAATCACAGCTTCAGCAGTAATTTGGGAGGCAAATCAATAGCTGAACCTAAATTAATGACCACCTTCAAAATCTTAATCATAATACTACAGTTTCACAATCAGCAAACAAAAACCAATTACCACCTGCAAATCTCAATCATAACACCACAGGTCAAAAACTGATAAACCTTAGGTTGAAAACTATCGTAAGCAAGGTATGAAATCGGAAGCCAAACTTTGGAATTGATGAGGGGGAAAAATTGGTGCAATCAAGCACAGAAAATTCCTTCCAATCGAGAACAAAAATGATCAAGTTTGATAGCAGAAGTACAGAGAGAGCCAGTATTTTGAGAGAGAGACATTTTGGGTTTGAAATTTAGAGTTTACATTTAAGAAAGAGAGATGGAGGATTTTATAGGAGATTTATTGAGAATTTAGAGAGAGATGGCTGCAATTTAGAGGGAGTATGAGAGTCTATTTTGAGAGAGGCAGTTTTGAGTATGTGAGAGAGAGAGAGAGAGTTGTGGTGAAACCGAGAGATAAGCTGAAAGCTTTTGATAATGTGACGTGAGCTACCATAAACATCTCTTTTCACCTCAGTTCTTAACCTGCACAATACATAAAACCAAATACTTCTCGAACGAAAACAGAAATCGAAATAATCTCAAGCAAAAATAGAAATCGAAATAAATATTACTAAACCAAAATTCGACAAAAGAATTGTGATTTTAAACCGATAGCATCCCCGGTAACGGTGCCATTTGATAGACCGTATCAAATCGGATGTTGTAATATAGGTTAGGGTTGTCATTATTCAGGGATGCATAGATCAAATCATAGTTCCTATTATCAAATCTAGTAAATAAAATTATAAAGAAGAACTAATTAATAAAAA
Source organism: Kingdonia uniflora (assembly GCA_014058105.1). Taxonomy (NCBI): domain Eukaryota; kingdom Viridiplantae; phylum Streptophyta; class Magnoliopsida; order Ranunculales; family Circaeasteraceae; genus Kingdonia; species Kingdonia uniflora. The sequence continues at coordinate 110,803 of JACGCM010000948.1, read as the reverse complement.
CGCTTACTTATTGATTTCCATAGGTTTCCCAAGATATTCCATAAAATAATACATAATTCTCTTTGGAAGAATAAAACTCAATATGGTGGCTCCCAGAGAGGAAAAGATGAACTCTTCTTACTCACAACGACTCTATCTTTATTACCTAATAAAAATCTTACTCTCTCTCAATAACTCCTGATTTTATGGAGATCTTTTAGCAAGTCTCGACTACTAAGTCTTTCAGCAGATCTTGACAACTAATCATCTCCAGCAGCTCTTGACAACTGATCATCTCTATAAGCTCTTGATAACTAATCATCTCGAACAACTCTTTAGCTTGTAAGAGTTGGGCTTTAAGAAGGGTTTGGTCACAAATGTCTATTTACTTTCAATAGTAAAAACATATTTTAATTAGGTCCAGTAAAACAATAAATAAGATTCTAGATCATCTAAATTCAAGGGAAAAAATAGGCATTTTTCATGCCTATTAGGTAGTAGATAAAGCAACACCCTTTTGCAACCTTGATTGCCATGAAATAGCTTCCCCGACAAAAGTAAACAAGTAACCCGATATAAACTTTCTACGATCAAAATCACCGGCGAAATCTGAATCCGTAAACCCCTCCAACTCGAGTTTATATTTTCCATAGCATAAACATACCTTTGTTGTGCCTCTAAGATGCTGAAGTATCCACCTAACAGCTTCCTAGTGTCGTTTCCCTAGATTTGTCAGAAATCTACTTATCACACAAACGGTATGTGCGATGTCCGGCCTTGTACATATCATAGCATACATAAGGCTTCCCAAGATCGAAGCATATGGATCCTTTTTCATATCTTCTTTCTCCTTCTTGCTTGTAAGACATTCCTTGGAGCTTAGCTTTAAATGACTTGCAAGTTGAGTGCTAACGGGCTTTGCATTCTTAATGTTAAACTTTTCAAGCACACGCTCTATGACTTCTCTTGAGATAGCCATAGCTTCTTTGCCTCTCTATCTTTCTTGATTATCATGTCTAACATTTGCTTTGCCAGACCAAAGTCTTTCATATCAAAGGCTTGCTCAAGTGGTTTTTCAACCTACAAATCATGTTAGCATCTTTTCTAACAATCAACATATCATCAACATAAAGCAAAAGAATAATAAAATCACCATTAGGAAACATCTAAGAATAAACACAATGATCAAATGTCGATCTTTGGTACCCATGCTCCACCATGAAAGCATCAAACTTCTTGTACCGTAATCTAAGCGCTTGCTTTAGCCCATACAAACTTTTGTGTAATCGACATACCATGTGTTCCTTTCTCTTGACCTCAAACCCATGAGGTTGCTCCATATAGATTTCTTCTTTCAAATCTCCATGGAGAAATGCGGTTTTCATATCTATTTATTCAACTTCAAGGTCCAAATTTTCTGTTAGGCCCAAAATAACCCGAAAAGAAGAATGTTTTACTACCGGTGAGAAGATCTTAACAAAGTCGATTCCCTTTCTTTGACCAAATCCTTTAACCATAAGACATGCCTTGTACCTCACCTTCCCATAGCCTTCATTCTTTAACTTGAAGACCCATTTGTTCTTCAATGCTTTTTTCCCCTTTGGTAACTTAACCGACACATAAGTATGGTTCTTATGAAAGGAATCAATCTCATCTTGCATAGCTTATAACCACTCACCATTTTCTTTATGGCTTTGAAGTTCATAAAAACTTTTCGGTTTGCCATCGTTTGTGAGCATCACATACTCATTAGGAGAGTACTTTGTAGAAGGTGTACGCACTCTTGGAGATCTTCTCAATTGTGGTTCAGCAACTTCTTCATTCGGTTCTTGCTCCCCGCATCATCGTCCTCATTAATGGGAACATGTTTATAGTTTATTCATCCCCACTATGAGCATCTTCATCATATTCTTCATTTTCGTCTCTATCATCATAATCATCATGGTGTACGGGTTCAGAAAGCATTGGATGCGGAAAATCAGCAACTACCCTTTGAGGTTCATCTCCTGTACCATCCTTCTTCAAGTCTTCAAATGTTTGATTTTCGCAAAAAACAACATCCCAGCTTCGATGTAACTTCTTGCTAATTGGATCCCATAACTGATACCCAAATTCATCATTACCATATCCTTCGAAGATACATGGTTTAGACTTGGAGTCTAACTTAGAACGGAGTACATCAAAAACATGAATATAGGCTTTGCAACCAAATACCTTCAAATGTGAATATGACAAATCTTTCCCGCTTCATATCTTTTGTGAAACTTCTCCCCCAAGTGGTATGGAAAGTGAGCGGTTGATTAGATAACAAGCGGTTCGCATAACTTCCACCTAAAATGGTTTTGATAATTTTTGTGCAAGCTAGCATACTTCTAATCCTCTCCACGATAGGTCGGTCCATCCTTTCGGCCACTCCATTATGTTGGGGAGTATGTGGAACCGTACCTTGGTGCCTAATCCCATGTTCACCAAGATAATTTGTGAACTCCTTGGATTTATATTTACTCCTATTGTCGGTATGGATACACTTGAGAAGCTTTCCGATTTGCCGCTCAATCATGGCATGAAACATCTTGTAAATACCAAACACCTCATTTTTGGTCTTCATAGCATAAACCTATACCATTCTTGAAGCATCATCTATGAATGTAACAAAATAGGAAGCACCACCAAGAGACTTGACATCAAGTGAGCAAACATTGGAATATACAACATCTAGAATTTTAGTTTCATGTTTTAAACCACAACTTTTAAGAAATGAAACTTTATGTTGTTTACTGGCTAAATAATGATTACAAGAATCTAAAGGCGTACCTTTGATATTGGGAATGAGATCTTTCTTGGACAAAATTTACAAACCCTTTTTGCTTATATGACCAAGTCTTCGATGCTATAAAAACTTAAACGAAATCTCCAAGGCTGAATTTGACCCACCTTCACATAACCGTGCCTTCATCTTGTAAAGTGTACCGATTTTCTCACCTCTAGCCACCACAAGAGAACCTCTTGTTAATTTCCACTTTCATTGCCCAAAGTGGTTGTTATATCCTTCATCATTAAGTTTTCCACCCGAAATAAAATTTAAGTGAAGATCCGAAACATGCCTTACATCTTTCAACATAAGATTTTGATCGCTACTAGTTACAACGAGTACATCACCAATACCCATAATTTTGGGGACATTATTATTCCCCCACTTGACCATACCAAAATCACCGGAGTTATAAGATTAAAACAATTCATTACTTAGAGTAGCATGGTAAGAAGCACCCATATCAATCACCCATTCCATATCTCCATTTATGATACCAAAACAATCTTCCTCATATGTTGTAAGCACCATGACATCATCACTGGTAGCAATAACTGAAGTATCTATGGTCTTTTCATTGTTCTTCCCATCTTTCTTCTCCCATTGAAATTTTGACAATCTTTCTTCATATGGCCATTCTTCCCACAATAGTAGCATTTAATATTTTTGTTCCTTGATTTTAATCTTCCTCTCGACTTGTCACAATTTTGATCATACCTCCTAGTAGATCTTCCTCGTTCTATACTAGCCAATACTTATGCTTGTGAAGAACCCAATGACTTTCTTCTCACTTCTTCATTTAACAAGCTACTAGTAACTTGGCCCATCGTGACAATACCATTCGGTGTCGAATTGCTTAATGATACTACCAATCTCTCCTAGCTTCCCAGTAGCAAATTAAGCAACAACAAAGCTTGCAACTCATCTTTCAGCACTATCTTCATATATGTTAATTAATTTACAATACTAAAAATCTCATTAAGATGCTCCGCGACAGTCGAACCTTCTTTGAACTTCAAATTCACTAGCTTTCTAATCAAGAAAGCTTTATTCCCGGTCGTCTTCCATTCATAAAGATCATGCAAATTCTTCCACAAATTTTGTGAAGAACTCTCATTTGACACATGGTGGAAAACAACATCATCCAACCATTGCCGAATAGTTCCGATAATTTTTCTATCCATCTTTTTCCAATCATCGTCAGGCATATCTTTTGGCTTGCTTCTGACCCCTTCAATGGGTACATAAAAATCCTTGTAATAAAGAAAGTCTTCCATCTTCAATATCCAAATTGTCCAATTGTTGCCGTTGAGACTAAACATTCTTGCATCCATCAAAAATCACATACAAACACCACCAACCACAGCTTTGATACCACTTGTTAGGGCCCGAGCCCCCATTTGTACCGATGTTGTCCCCATATTTACCACCTAATTGGGTTGGGCTAGGTGTGGGGTTTTATTCTTAAAAGGCCTCGATACAATTTAATAGTTTGTATCTTCTTATATCCATGTGTGAACTATATCTTCTACCTGATGTGGGACTAACTTTGATCCATTGATCTTAAAAATATCCATCTTGGATTAAATACCGTTAGTCAATAACCGTCCATTTTGAGTTTTACGGAAGCGAACATGAGCTCCATCTCGAACGATAACCGTCCACCACCACCGTACATCTATGCCAGAACAATCATTTATTTTTAGCATCACGAAGAGAGAACATGAGCTCCACCTTGAGCGATTAGAGAGACGTGTCGATACGTTAAGATACGCCCATCCAAACCATCAGCTTTGATACCACTTATTTGGGGCCGAGCCCCCATTGCACTGATATTTTCCTCACCTTCACCACCTTCCTGGGTTGGGCTAGGTGTGGGTTTAATTTTTAAAAAGTCTCAGTGCAATTTAATAGTCCGTATCTTCTTATATCTTGTGTAAGCTACATCTTCTACCTAATGTAGGACTAACTTTGATCCGCCGATCTTGACAGTCGCCAGGGGACCTTTTAATCCTAATGGTCGCTCACTCGAAGTTGGTAGTGACACCACGACTTACCATTAGACGGTAACTCAAGAAACTTTATGCCTATATGGTTCTTCATATTAGGACCACCCAGTGCAATAGCCATTTTTCCTAAATAATACCAGTAATGGTGCTCCAGCGGACAAAGTTGTATCTTTTTTTATATTTTTCTTTTTTTCTAAACTCAGACCCACCTCATCCTTGTCCAATTCGCTACTCACGATGAATAATAAGTCCTCATCAGCTGTAGAGTCGCAACCTCTAGACTTAATTTTGTTTATCCTTATAGTATTTCTCAGGTAATGGCACAACATTTAATGTACCTTAATGTCTTCAGTACTTATACGTTTAGCATTGGAGAACATCTTATTAATTCATTTTCTGAAATGATAGAAATTACCATTCACCTATCCAGGAACTCGAAAAAAAATGTTTAAGACTTAGTCAGACGGTCTAATGGAAGCCTCATGTCAAGCGCAAAGAACTGCCCATGATAAAGCATGGCCTCGTCATCTTGTAGAGACTGTGACTCAGGGTACACAATCTCACCCTCCTTAAAAATGTCATCCAAAAAGTCAACCTCGATCCACTCAGGGATACCTATAGTAGCATAATCCCCAGACTCGATAAGAAGAAGCTAGTAGATCCACATCTTTAATGGCCAAATTCCGTGAGCTTGAAATAGCTTATAATTTTCTATTACACCAATGAACCTGTAATAATATTCTAATGGAAAATAAGAATTGAAACAGGTGGTTTTAGAATGGAAAACCTCTGAATAGGTAAAATCCACGACCTCGTATGTAGAATTTTTGTGAAAGTCTCTTTATTGCTTGAGGCGGATATCTTTATTACAAGTGATCTCTAAATATAGAAATGCTTTTAATCTTGTAAATAAGAAGTTTGTATAATTTTTCCGTTCCCTGTCTCTTCTGGAACTTTATCTTTATATAGGCCTTCCCCATAGCTCTTTATCGTGCTAGAGCACATTTTTGAATAATGTGGTTAGTGGCAGTTGACTGAATAACTGGAAAGTTTATGGTGACAGGTATATTTAACTAGATAATTTTTTCCGGTTTTAGCTTGGTTCACGTTCTTAAGCAGTTCGTGGGGCTGGTTAGACTGTTGACTGGAGTATTTAAAAATACGTGATCCTGAGATAGAGATAATTCAAGCAGGGTGAGCTCAATTTTAAATGAGATCGAGGGATAAGTCCTTACAATTGCCCCCTCGCAACCGAAGTCACGAGTGGCTCTGGTTAAAAAAGAATGTATAAAAACTTTGAAATTTGAAACAGATTAATGATGGCGTTTTATTGGATGGAAGTTACGCGATATTGGGAAGTGATTGGTATTAAACGATGATGTGGATACAGATAAATGTGACGGTTGTGATTGAATAGTCACGTCTGTAATAAATGGTGACGCTTGGGAAAACTTACCTGCACAATAAATGTAGGGTTATATAAATAGTACCTGTAGCAAATCTTTGAAATAGTGCTTTCTTGCGTAACTTATTAAAAAACTTGAACATTTTTTTTTTCGAAATGGTAAAGACTCATAGGATGGTTCTTGAAGAGAAGATAGCGACTAAAACGCAGAGGTTGAAGTTGAAGTACTTTTGTGACTAATCCTTGGAGATGTTGATACCCGCTCTTATTCCTCTGATTCATCAAGGTATGTCGAAAGAGGAAGCGGTTCAAGCTGAGGAGGAATTCTACTATAAGTAGAGGTTTCATGTCGTCGTCTTGACAGGCAAGGACCGGTGGGCCTATCTCCATACTCTTGCGGAAGACAGGGTTAGTGTATCTACGGGGCAGATATGCTGATTTCTTGTGTCACCATGCATTTTAAGGTGGGGCCCTATTCATCTTTACCAACTCTTCAGAGGTGGTGGTTTCAGAGGAGGGGGTGATGGTAGTGGAGGAGGGAGATAACCAGTGGGAGTCTGCTTCAGTATTTCCATCACGTTTTGGCACTCAAAAGACTCTTAGTTCGAGAATTTGGTTCTAGCACTGAGTTTACTGCTTGCATAGTTTGCATTTGAAGTTCAACTAGACTTCAACAAAACTCATACGGGGGAAGCTCATTATTGGTTCCGATGTCTGCTTTGCATATGGGTGAAAGATCTTTGAAGCAAGAAGAACTAGAGAAGTTGATGCCTATGCGTGCCTGAATGACCTGTGACTTTGAACAAACAGGGAAAAAACTTATTATCTACAAAGTATCTGAAGTTTGGTGCTGGACGAATAATATTTTTGTTGTATTCCTGAGATCGATGTACTAAAAAAACTTGTTATCTGTAAATCGTATGTAATGTTTTTCGATATGAATAAAAGTTGTTATTTAATAATTTATATATAGAAAATTAATAATTTATATATAATTTTTTTTTCAGAATTGAACTGAATTATGAAAAAGGAATAGGAGTTTACAAGTAATGAGAACATTACTGTTGTGATGCTCGAACTGAGATGAGTACGTATTGACAATGTCGTTGTGATGTAAGTATGATTTGTGTTTAAAAAAGTAAAGGAGAAAAATTGTAGGAAAAATGTAATCGTGGAAATTTGAGTTCCTAGAGGTCGATAGAGGTACAACTCTTGGTAACATAAGGTCGAGTATGGTGAATAATGTATGTACTGGTGAGGAGATAAGTTTAAGTAATTTATTCCCAGATTCTGGCTTTTCTGTTATGAGATAAAAGGTAAAAATCAAGTTTTTGAGGGGGAAGTGTGTGAAAAACGTTTAAATATGGGTAGGATGATTTGTAAAAAATTAAGTAAGGAATAAGACGGTACGGACTCGATCTCAGAGGATTCGTCATGCCGCGGAAGGACGACTGGCTATAAAAATTATTGAAGTGCGGGAGAGGATATTTGGTTTGTTTGGTTATGATGCTGAGCTATCAGTAAGGGAAGGTCAGCTGGAAGGATCGAGCTGACAAAAAGAAGTTTTAAAATTTCTTCGATGTTTCCCCTGGTCAGTTCAATCCAAATGTATACAATTTGTTTAGGGTGGTAACAATGTTAAATGATCAACTGCAGAAGAGGGGATAGCAGGTGATCTTTGTTGATGATTTATATATGTATTATGCACTAAAGCAGAATCCTCAGAAAGTGGGTTATTGATACCTAGCCAGGTTTCTTAAGAGGCCCTTGTTTTATTAGATGGTGTCGACTAGAAAGCAATACTTTCTCAACTGTCTGCTTATTTTGGGGAACTATGAGTTCGACCCTAAAGATCCTGGGGAGCCTTTGTAGAGGAAGAGTTTCCATCTAGGTTTGTGTTAAATGTGTTTGATTTAATGTAGGAGTAATTTATTATCTTGAAGTATTGTTGTTTGGTGACGTGCTAATTGAATTTATATGTTGTTATAGCTGTAAAGGAAGTGGATAGGAGCTAAAGGTCACAGAGAAATTGTATGACATGAAAACCAACTATTTTGGGCGAGTCGACTATCTTATTGCAGAATAAGAGAAGGTCGAATAGCTATTCAAAGAAGTTGGTTTAAAAAGATCTCGAACAAAATGTTCCAAAGTTCCAGTTATCGATGGGAAAATGTCAGCAACAAATAAGAGAGCCTTTAATTCAAGTATTTCCCTCGAGAACCCTACTCTCAGTGGGTATGCCACTGACTCTACTACTACTACTACAGAGAAAGAGGCCCAATTGTGTGGGGGCTTTGGCAAAAATATGAGGAAAAAAGTTGCCAACCTTCTTCTTGCCCCTGCATAATAATTAAAGAGGTTGACTCGACAGTCTCCAATCGAGAAGGTGGATAATTTTGGAGTTGTTGGATTAGAGACTGCCAATGCCCGTAAGTTAACTACTGTGATACAGCAGAAGGCTGTGACTTAGATGAAAAGTTTCCCAACTTGCTGAAGGCGAAAGTTGTTGGGAATCTTGGAGATTCCGAAGAAGAGGCCCAGCAGACCATCGAGTCCTATGCTGCTGGGACAATGTCCTTGGAGGAAGATTTTACTGACTGCTTAGTGGAAGCAGAGAGTTTGTCGACCTTCTTCATCGAAGGTCTTAGAACAATGAATATGGTAAGGAATTTTCATGTCTTATGTCGATTAAAGAAGTTACTTCAGTATTAGAGGTCTCATATTATTACTATCATGCAGATCAAGAAGTTTATGATTGATGGGAACCCCTATCTGCTTGGTACTGAGGCCATGGCTAACCAGCTACTCATCTACAAAAATATTGAGAAAGAGCTTGTCAAGGAAAAAGATGAGCTGGTTAAGGAGATGGAAAACAAGGAAACTAAGCAAGAAAAGCTAATGCTTGGCACGGTTAAATCGAAAGAGACGGCCGTTCGTCGAGGCCAAGACGATATGGGAGGCAGAAAAGGAAAAGGAGGTAAGGGAGATAAGGGTCAATCTTGCGAAGGAGAGGGAAGGTGCTTTGGCCCTGCAAAAAAGTCCAATTTTAAAGATGATGTTCGTAAACATATTTTATCTGTGTACAGATCAATGGAGGCAGAGAAAGCCAAGGATCTTACTAAAGCTACCACGGGCTCACATCAGACTAACATAGATTCTCTCAAGCATATAAAAGCCAACTTATCTAGGCAGTTTGACCTTATGGAGGACAGAAAGGATTTTTACAAAGGTTTGGCTGCCGTCGCAGGGGCAACATTTATCGACTGTGATACGAAGGAGGATGTTCTCGAGACTCTAGAAGTTGCCCCTGCCTTGGCTGATGGTGCAGAGCAGATAGCAGGGGAGGTTCTCAATGATCTAACTCCTGTTCTTCCAGCTAAGCTAACAACCTCAACAATCTTCCCTGAGAAGTAGATAATAATGTTATAATCTTTCTCTTGCTTTGATGCTTTTGTTCTGAAGTTGGTAAACAATTTTTTTTACAAGTGGTCAATGGGACCTGATAACTTTAAGTTTGATGTTAAATGAATTTGGTAAATTGTTTACTTTTGCAAAATAGAATATTGTGATTTATCGATGAATGTGATAGATGTATTCTCTTTATTGAATATGCTATTAGATTTGTTTAAGTATGATATTCGAGATGATATACTGAAGTACAACATAGCAGTAATAGTTTTTTGAGAAGTTTCTCATGGAAGAGATATTTGAATGTACCAAATTAGATAGCCATGTTATGGATTTGTCGAGTATAGGAATAAATTGCAGATATATTTCCTCTTTGGTATATCTGGTTCGATTGATAAGATAACCGTAAATGAGTTGCCGATTTTAGTAATGATGTTTAGATGAAATATCCTTTAATTGGAGATCTGTTTGTCGAAGAAATGAAACTTAAATTTAATAAATACTTATTAAGTTTTGTCAAAAGAAAGAAGTAAAAGAGATGATGTATTGACGAGAATGAAAACTTCTTTAGTGAAGAAAAATTAAATAGATTTTAACTTCTAGCTATAGATCATCTTCAACTTTGTTAAGGCATGATCTCGCGTTTCCTCGATCCAATTGAGATTATAGAGGAGTCCAAGTTCATTTTCCTCATTTGTGGTAACCAAATCGAGTTATGATGTGCTCACATAGGAATTTGATTACTTCATTCTCATCAGTGTGACAAAGTGGTACAACTTCAACCCATTTGGTAAATAATCAGTAGGAACAAGAACAAATTTTTTATTTTTAAATGCGGGGTGGAAATGACCAATTATGTATATACCCCATCGTTTGAATGGCCAGAGTACATTACTGACATGTAAATTGGGGGCTGGACTTTTGATGTCTTGAGCATGGATTTGGCATTAATAGCATCTTCCCACAAAATCTTCATAGTTTTGCCTCATCTTTGGCCAGTATAAACCTAGTGTGAATGATCCTTGTGCTACTGATCGACCGGAGACATGTGCAACACAGATGCCTTCATGAAGTTCCTTGATTTTGATTTTGGCTTGTTTATGGGAGATATATTCAATTAGTGGACCTCCACCGGTAATTCGGTATAGTATTCCTCCTAGGACTTCAAATCTCAGACATTTTATTAACAGGGATCAAGCTTCTTCCTTATTCTCGGGGAGGGCATTTGAATTGAAATATGTAATAAGTGGCTTTCTCCAATCTTCAGGATCATCAATGTCAGTAATTTGGATTTGTATGGCATAGCTTTCTTCGAGGCTGGAATGATCTATAACTTTGATATCTAGTGCTCTTTTTCATTGTCTTCGAGCATTCCAACAATATATGCTAGAGCATCGACATGTTAGCCTTTTTCCCGTGGAAAATAAGAAATTGCGGCACAGTGTATTTAATCATTTTGCCTGATATTTTGAATATTTTATTGTAATGGTTGGCTATGAGTAACGAGTCCACGTAGATAGTTATTTCTTCTGCTCCAAGTACCAGTGCGTGGTTTAGGCCATGTATGATAGCCTCATACTCTATTTCATTATTTGTTGCATAGAAATTGAGTTTGATAGCTTCTCTATTTTGTGATTAGATGGTGTTACAAGAACGATGCCGATCCTTGATCCTCTTATCTTATTGATCCGGAAGTAAAGAGTCTTTATTCTGTACTTTTTGACCATGCGTCTGGCTTTGCAATTGAGTCATCGGCTAGTACTTCTTTGAGTTTCTCCCATTGAGGGTCCTCGATGGAAAAACTTTCCAAGAAGTCGGTAACTGCCTGTCGTTTAATCGAAATTTGTGGCTCGAATGTAATGTCGTATTCATCTAGGTAAACATACCATTATTAAACCCTTCGGGATTTTTCTTTTTTGGACATCACTAGTTTGAGGGAGAATTTGGTGTTTACTTTAACAGGGTGTACTTGGAAATAAGGTCGAAGTTTTTGGAAACTATACACCATGGCCAACAACTATTTCTTAATTGTTGTATATCATTTTTCAGCAGACATGAAAGTTTTGATTATGACGTAGATTGGTTTTTCCATGCCCTTGTCTTTTCGAATAAAGATAGAACTGATAGAGTCTTTTATTATCGATACATACATTATTTAAACTTTGCCATCTACAGGGGTACTCATTATAGGAGGATACCCCAATTATTTTTTGAGATCTTGGATAGCCAATTTGCATTCTAGGGTTCAGATGATTTCCTTGAGTTATTTTTTTGCCATTGGTGAAGGATTTCCCCGAAGGAGGCAAAGAAGTTTTCATCGGAGATAAATCTGTGGAGAGCTGCAACTTTCCCTGCGAGTTTCTGGACATCTTTTTATATTCGGGGTGATGGCATGGCCATAAGTGCTTTGAGTTGTTTTGGATTGATTTCTATTCCTCTTTTGCTTACCAGATGTCCCAAGAATTTCCTAGATGCAACCCCAAATTGGCATTTTTCAGGGTTTACCTTCATTCGATATATTCGAAGAATGTAAAGATTATTTATAGGTGGCTGCAATGATCTTCTCGCTTCATGCTCTTACAGATCATGTCGTCGAAGTAGACCTCTATGATTTTGCCCAAGTAATCTTTAAACATTTTTGTAACAAGTCATTGATACGTTGCTCCTGCATTTTTCAATCCAATAGGCATGACGGTATAATAGTAAAGGTCTCTTTATGTTACGAATGTAGTTTTGTCTTGATTTTCTTCGGTAAGTAGGACCTGATTATACCATGAAGATACATCCATAATAGAAAGAAGCTCCTGTCCCTTCTACGGAGTCGAGGAGTTGAAGAATCAAAGGAAGGGGGAAGTTATCCTTTGATATGAATTTGTTTGGTTTGGTGAAGTCTACGCAGACTCTGATTTTCCCATTCTTTTTTAGAACTGCAACTAGGTTCGAGATCCACTTAGGATATTTAGCTTCACGAATAAATCCAACTCGAGGTAGTTTACCAATTTCGTCATTAGCTACCTCTCGGAGCTGGGGGGCTAAGTTACAACGCTCTGTACTATGGCCTTGCTGTCGAGGATGATGTTCAACCGGTGGCATGCAATGGAAGGATCAATTCTTGGTATTTCTTGAAAAGACCATGCAAAAACATTGATATTTTTCTTTAATAGTTGGAGGAGAGTTTCTTTCTCTTCTGATGAGAGTTTAGAGCCAATAAAGCAACTTTGCCTAGGTCCATCGTGCTCTTCGAATTTGACTATTTTAGTATCAAGTTATTTGAAAATTGGAGGTGGCTTTTGCTATAATTTTTATGCCTTTAGGAGCTTTAATGTGTGCGAGTTTGTGGTAGTATTTTTGCACATTCATACTACAACTTGATTCCCTTTGATTTCATAAACTTCATGATCTATTGGAAAACATAATGCCAGATGATATGTCGAAAGTACTGCCTTGATGGAGTGAACCTAGCTTCTTCCTAAGATTTCCAAGTATTTTGATTCGGCATTCATGACAATCAATTTAATGAAAGTAATTTTTGACCCTGCTTGAATAGGTAATGAGATTTCTGCCAATACTGATTCTTTTGAACCATTGAATCCTGTGATGGTTGTATATTGGCATGTTTTATGGGAGGATAATCTTTGCAAATACTAATTCATAAAGATAGTACAATAAGACTAAATGAACAGGATTTAACATAGAAAACTCAGTAAAGGCTGAGAAAAACCATGACTTCAAAGAGGATTTTGATGTAAATCCAGTAAGATGCTAGTTATTACACATTTTAAAGTGAAGGTAGGTATTTGAAGTAAGAGTAGTAGAAGATCGTGTCATGTAGTATCTATTCTATGCCAATATTTATGGTCATACATGCAACTTTACAAAAAGAAAGAAATAGTCTCCTATTCCGGGGGAAGTGGGCAAACTTCGCAAATCTCTAACAGTTCTCTCTTGACCAGGCTTTAACGGCTACTTTTGGTAGGTTGAGGACTTATAATATCTTCTAGAATGTTGAGCTGTCTTTGTCTTCACAGTGTTGGCTTATGAGTGTTGGGTTGTCTTTGACTATGAAGGACTGTCTTTGCATGTCTTTGACTATACTTTGCCGGCTTACTCTTGTCGAATCTGGGGAATATGCTACTACAATTGCCCCATTATTGGCAGAAGCACTTGTGGTTGTGTCGAGAAGAGTATTAGAATATGAAGAGATTGCCAAATGAGAATATGAATCGTCTGCGTCATTTCTGAGGTCAAAAGAATTGTATTTGGTCAAGTCATTCCCATGGCACAATTAATGCGGTACATTGAATCAGGCGGAGGATAATGGGTATAAATAGGGGGTTATTGAAGGTAGTATGGTGGTGGTTTGTAGAAAGATGCCACCCCATGTGCGGTCTATGGCGTTGTCTGGGGCTAAAGGCGGTGATCATTCTAAATAAATTTTTTGGCTCAAACTGATCAGCGTTAAGCCGACATGTGATCGTGTCATATCGTTCGGGTAGGAACAGGGTCAAAACAGAGACGATGTGTATCTGCTAGAAACAATTGCATCATCATGCAGGGGGAAAGGTAATGGATTGCATCAGTTTGGGGGAGAAGGGATAACTGTTTGTGTTGATGATAATGATTTGAAGCTTAGATGGGCGTCCAGGGATCTTGCCGAATGTTTAAGTTTTCTTACAATTTTTTGTTGTCTCTTTACTGCTGAAGCATCTCTTAGAAGTTTAGTGACTTGAGATTTATTGAGTTTCTTAGCACTGGAAAGAGGCTTTAATGTTTAATTCTGGTGAAAAGAAAACACAGAGTAATTAGTTCTGTAACTTGAATGTAAAAATAGATGTAGTTTGATGCAATGTAATTGAAGGATATAGTCACGTGTATGTAACAAAATCGAAGGCGGAAGTTGTCGAATATGATTTGTAACTTATTCATAATAATTAATAAAGTTAATATCTTCGATATTCTATTCATGTGTATTTTGAGTAACAATAGTTGTTTTAAATAATTGAAGGTAAAATGTCGAACGTGAATGCACATAAACTGTTGATGGGATTTCATAACATCTCGAATGTATTTAGCTGAATGGGTCTAGGAATGGATTTCAAGGTTGATTGATTTGACTCTGAATTTGCAGAGTTCCAAGGTAGAGTAAATACAGGTGAGTTGAACCTATTGCCTTAATGGGGTATAAATAAGTCTTGCTATTGCAAATGTGAGGCATTCATACAAGATGGTGAAGACGAGAGCTCATGCTTGTGATGGTGTGTTTAGACGTATTCAAGCGATATATTGGGTGTTGTACACTTGATATTTTGGAACTTGGAACTGTGATATGCATATGGAAGATACGGAAGAGCCTGATTATGAAGGGATGAGCAAAACAGAAGCAAAGGAGGCTGAGAAAAACTTTGAATTTTGTGTCAAATTATAGTTTTGGCATCCTCCTGGATGATGTGGTGGTGTGTGGACTGGAGCCAAGCTCTTGGTGAAGAGGGAGGATGAAGCTGCAGCGCGGGGTTTATAAAGTTGTAATTTTTCATAGAAGTAGGTCTGTGTAAGGAGTTGTGAAGGTTAATGAAATGTAATAAATGAGTGTGTAGGATGTGTTATCGATGATAGTAATTTGTTGTTTACTTGTCGAATGGATAATGTACTTGTTGAAATTTGGTAATGACAAATAGTTGTAAGCAAGTTTCTGGTAGAATGTAGAACATAATAATAATGTGTATGTTGTCGAAGATATGTCCCAAAAGTAGGAATTTCTAGGTAAAGTAGAAATTAGTAAAAAGGGTTTCTGGACCAAGACTAATGAATACGGCAAGATGTGTTCCATTAGGGGAGATTATGAAATATAACAAAATTGATGTATACCATCTCTGTGATAATATAGTTGGTAATTTGTTACGCTGGAATGTTTTTGAAGAAATTTATCGAGATATGGAAGAGTTAGAGCGGGAGTGCAAGTATTTGTTATCTCTGAGAAGGTGAAGTGTCGAAGAGAATGAAAAGAGGAAGAGAAAACATTATGTTCAAAGAGTTGAACGGTCACAAAGTGGTACATTGAATAGTCATATGGGGTCTATAAATACCTCTGATGTGGGTGACTGTTCACACTTTTCAAACACATAATTTTTTTCTCAAGTTTTAATTGCTGTTGCTCATTACTAAATTCATTGCCGATAATTGTGAAAGATGAAATTAATGCGTTGACTGCAAGAGCCAAACGAGCAAAAGAAAGAGACACAGAAGCAACACAAAAACAAGGTTAGTGAATCAGTTTTTGATTGTTGGTTGTTTGTGTTTTGATTGAATATGTGATAGACGAATAAGGTGAAGCAAAGTGAATGATGTTAGTATAGTAAATTGGATCGAATGGGAATTAGTTGTAAGGAATTTAGTAAATTGACAGAGTTAGGGTTGGGCAGAGGGTTTTGAAATTCTAAAGTAGTTAAAATTGTTATCTGTGTGAGGGTAGAAGAACTAGTATCGTTAGGTGTTTATAGATTTGTTATGGAGTGGATGAGATGATGAATAGGTGGAGAGGAGTTGAGAGAAGTCTCGATTGGTGGCACTGTTGTTATGGCGCGATTGAAAAGGATGAGGGAAACGTCATTTTGATATGAAGAGATTGTCGGGGACGTTATTTTTGTTGGGATTTGGCCAGATTTTATGTTGGAGAAGGGAAAGTATCAATTTTTGAATATTTGTATTTTTGGCGGGAAACAGGTAAAGTGTGCCCGAGAAGCTATTGAGATTCCTATTATTCGACAAAATAAACGAAATTAACAAGTTATCAATGTTACTTATTAAATATAGAAAGGTATCGAGAACTGAGCAAATATGTTACCTAAATGAAAAATATTAATATGAATTAAATGATATGAACTATATCGAGAACTATGGTAATAAGTATAAATGTAAAAGATAGTAACAGATAGTAAAGCGAATGATGTATTGGAGAGTTATCTCGACAACAATAGTATTATTAATATAAGAGCATATGAACATATATATGTATCACATATGATAGATTCAAACTATTTAAAAAAAAATGGAATCTGTTGTACAGGTTCTGTTTAAAAATGGCTGAACCAATTCAAAATGATGAAAAGATATATACGAGGATCTCGAAGATGTAGTACCTTTGATGATTGATGTGAGGACCTATGTACAACAATTGGGAGGGAAATATAGGGTTAGATCGAGTAGTGCATATTTAGTTAGTATGGAACAGTTTAGGGTGGCACCTAGTGCTGTCGAACTATCTGAGGAGGATGCTATGGATACGGACTTGGATCATGAACCCCAAGTGAGTGATCGAGAAGGTAGTGGGGAGGGGGAAGAAGATGTGGAGGACGGCGAGGAGGCATATTACGGAGAGGTTCCAGAGACCAAAGAGATGCAAAGCTTCAAGAAGAAGTATGGTATCCCTGGGGATATAAGGTTAGAGGAGTACCAGTATGAAATGATCAACCAGGAAATACCTCTGAATGGTATTCTGGTTTATCGAGAACAAACAAAGAAGGGATTGAAGCTTCCGCTCAGAGCGTACTAAAAGAAATTAATAAATTTCTTTGATGTGGCACCGGGGCAGTTCAATCCGAATGTGTATGATCTGTTCAGGGTTTGTGGGGCCATAAATGGTCAACTTAAGACCAGGGGGGAAGATTTAATAACTATTGATGATTTATGTGTGTACTTCACACTCAAGATGAACCCGTAGAAGCTAGGTTACCGGTAATTGGCGAGGTTCTTGAAAAGGCCATTGTTCTATTATCGACTGGGGGGCTATATACCGATGAGCGCTTACTTGTTTCTGGAAATTATGAGTTTGATAAGAAAGATCCCGGGGAACCTTTAAAGAGAAAAACTTTTCACTTAAGTGTGTGGTTAGGTAATTATAATTTTCGATGTTCGAATTGTGAGAATGAGATGTAAAGTGTTTTTAACTTGTTTATGTTGTTTTTTGCAGCGTTGAAAGAGGTCGATAGGAAGTCACATGTAAAAGAAGAATTGTATAAAGTGAGGAAATATTTTTTTGGTAGGATCGATAACCTAGTTATCGACCAAGATTTGGTGAATACGCTCTTCCAAGAAGGCGGTCTAAAGAGGTTGAGGGTAAAAGGCTCGGAAGTGCCTACTATCGATGGAAAAATGTCGGCCAATAATGAGCTGTTGATGCTAGCTTACCTCTTGAAAATTACTCCCTGGTTGGGTACAACACTGAAATAGATATCAATGCTATGCTGCTAGAGTCTAAGAAAAGGGAAGCAAGTTCTGATGTGCCTCCATTGCTTTATCATAAGAGGTTTACTCGATAATCGTCAATAGAGGAGGTGACTGGAACTGCTAAATCAGCAGTTGCTATGGATATGTGTCCCCTAAAGGGTTCTGGCAGTGTGGTCCCGAAGAAGACCAGTGGGGAGACGTCGAAGAAGAAGTTTGTCAAAGAGTCTGAGATAGAAGTACACAAAACTATGGATGCTTATACGTCAGGATAGGATGAGCTGAAGACGGAGTTGGAGGATTGAATGATGAGGATTGATAGTTTGAACACATTTACCAGTGAGGGTCAGTAGAATTTATCGAAGGTAAGAAATTCTAATGCTTTTCTTCGAATGAAAAAATTGTTTGGTCACTCGAACACTCATTATATGACTTTAATACAGATTAAGAAGTTGGTAACTAAAGCTATGGGTTGATTTATGGGTAGTGGAGAGCTGTCAAACCAGATTATTGCCTACAAAAATATAGAGAAGGATTTGATCAAAGAGAAGGTATAATTGAATGTCACAGTAAATTGGTATAAGCTCGATGCCAAGAAGGCGAGGGAAGCGGCGCTGGGGGAAGCGAAGAAAGCTGCAGAGAAAGAGAATAAGGAGACTTTAGCGTTGCGAAAGTCCACCTTTGAAAAGGATGTAAGGGATCAAGTTGTCGATGTCAGTAAAGCAATGGAGGAAGATCAAGGAAAACTGCTCGATGAGGTGAGGGCAAAGATGAATGAGGAGAAATTGGAAAAATGCATGGAAGTGAGGATGCACTATAAGATACAATATGACGAGTTGGAGGAGAGGAAAAAATTCTACAAGGGACTTGTAAAGGCTAGAGGTGCTGTGGTTGGTGATAGCTCGGATGATGATGTACCCCAAATGCCTGATGTATGCAGGAAAATCGAAGTCATCGAAGATAAAGTAATGGTGGATGTTGATGGTTCTCGTCCAGTTGAGGTAGTAGATGTGCAGGTTCTTGAAGGTGCCCTGAAGTTGAATGAAGAAAAATCTCCCTCTGATATGTTAAACCTTGGGTAAGTTGTGATTATATGAGAAAGGATATAAAAGTGGTCAGTGGGACCGAAACATTTGAATTAGTAGTATGTGGTAAAACAATATTGTGTTGCTAAACAAGTTTTATTTAGTGAAATAATGTTGAGCACTTGTTTTGTAAATCGTTCTAAGTAGCAGATTTGATTAAATTATTTTGATCTAATGTGACTAAAGATCGAGCAGATTAGTGAAGAATGCTTGTTTACGTGGTAGGTGAAAGATGGCCAGAAAATGATGTAGTATCATATTCTCCAGATTCGACAAAAGTAAGCCAGCACAATGTAGTCGAAGACATGCAAATACAATCCTTCATAGTCAAAGATAGCTCAACACTCGTAAGCCAACACTGTGCTGTCGAAGGCAGCTCATCATTCTAGAAGATACTATAATTCCTCAACCTACCAAAAGTAGCCGTTGAAGCCTGGTCAAGAGTGAGCAGTTAGAGATCCACAAAGTTTGACCACTCCCCCCCATAATAGGAGACTGTTTCTTTTTTGTAAACTACCTGTATACACTATAAATACAGGCAAAGAATAGATTATTAAGGATAAGAAAATCTTCGGACGCTACCAAAGATAACTTTATAACCCCACTATTATACAAAATCTTTGTAATAACTAGCCTATATACTGGATTTTAAATCAAAACCCTCCTCGAGGTCGTGGCTTTTCTCTGCTTCTACTGATTTTTTTTACGTAAAATCTTGTCCATCTAGTTTTAATTACAGTCTTTATGAATAAGTATTAGCGAAGATTTTCCTCCCGGATAATCCGCCATTATAATTGGCGCCGTTTGTGGGAAGACCACACTTTTTTCTACCATTTCCAATCTAAACACCATCCGATGGCAAACATGAACTTGAGAAGCCATTCCAGTATCGTAAGGGATCAAGACAAACTAGGAGCTATTGATCTCTACGGAGCAGTCCTTGAACTTCAAAAACAAATGGCCGCAGAAAAAACCCAGAGACTGGAAGATCAGCATGTCCACGCTCAAGCTCTTCAAATGAAAAGAAACGAATGCAGAAAAGCCCTGGATTAGCAAATTCAAATACATCAAAAAGAGATGGAAAGATTGTAGAGGACACAAGATCTGCTCACTGCTCGCCAGACGTCACCTCCATTGGCTTAAAGTGAACATCGATCAAAAGCAGTTCAACGTGATGATCAGCCGAGAGAGGACGATCAACGAATGTCTCAATCCAGATCTGGAAATCCGAATAGAGCCTCTCGACATTTTGGTTTAATTTCTTCAACCTCGACAACCCAAGGAAGTCAACGCACATGTCATCAAACCCCTCATCCAGAAAGGAGGCACATCAGAGATCGATTGGGACCAGCGGGACAGGGCAATTTTGTTCCTTAAATTACCACCCTACCTCTTCTCCTACCACAATTCATCACTCTGGATGTCCTTAACAACATAATCCAAGCCATCAACTCTGACATCCCAGGCTGACGATCTGCGCGATAGAATCGAAACAAACCCCATTTCTCCTTATCTCGAAAATATGCCCATCCCAGACGATTTCCATATGCCCAAGTTTGACATTTCAAATCCGCGGTTGGATTATACTCCAAGCTCGACCATATGCTGTGGAGGCTATTCAACTTGAGCCTAAAAGTAGAACCACTCTGATGGCTCCACACTATCTAAGAAACTTCCATCACCACCTTCAGTCAATTGCAACATCTTTTCGAATCTAACTACGCTCATTCTAGGGAGCAAGAAATCACCGTTGACTCTTTGTTTTACTTTGAGAAAGGCGCGAAAGAAACCTTGGCAAACTTTTATAAACGTTTCCTTCATGAATCGCAGAAGATTGGGAAATTCAAACCCTAAAATTGTGGTTCCGGCATTCACCACATTGACTCAAAAGTTCGAAAAGAACTTACTCTGTACAAACCACACACGGTCACTGAAATGATTGACGTGGTTAATAACTACATCGAGCTAGAACGATAAAAGAAAGATAAGATGAAAATCTCCTCTGTCATCCATTCTCGAGAAACATCTTTGACCCCGACCCAACGAACAGTCACTACTGAAGCGCCGAAGTAACGCGATAGAAACACTGACAACACTAAAAGAAGGGATGGCAAACCCGACAGACCTGTCCCAATTCTACCACCAATGACAATAACCCACACCGCTATCTTGCCAATGATAAAGGGAGACTAGTATTATCGCGCGCCACAAACAATTACAGATCTTCCGAACAGACCCATATGTCAGTATCATAATGTGTGAAGTCACGAAACTAAAAACTGTTACTCCCACATACGCATCTTTTATCAAATTCTCTTAGTTGGAAGACTCCACAATTATGTCATCGACATTTAGAAATTCCTCGAAGAATAAGCAAAAACCAAAGATGCAAAGCAAAATAAGATCCAAGGACCAACTCGCCATTTGTTTATGATCGAGTTTGAAAAAGGGAAGATATAAAAACAAGACGATCGTATTACATCTTGCTTTAAAATGGCCTCCTCAGACAAGTCAACAAAACTTCTTCCAAGCACAAGCAAATCCAAACGTCCTTACCAGATAACATTCGAGGACTGCGACACCAGTCATGTTAAATACCCTCATGATGACCCTCTCGTTATTATGCTCAAAGTCGGATAGAACTACTTACATACGCTTCCCGTCGATACCAGAAGTGCCACATATATCTTATTCAGAAGAGCAATCGAAGTCCTAGGCCTTATAGGAGAAATCACTCTGCCAGTTCAAGTAGGTTCAGAAACCACATTCGTCAAATTTCATGTCATTAATGCAGAATCTTAATATTTGGGCATTTTGGGACGCAGTTGGTTATATTCTATTAAAGCACTACCCTCTACTTATCATATAGCGCTACGTTTTCCTACGGATCACGGCGTCTATGAAATCATGGGCAGCCACACGAATGTGCAAAAATGCCGTAATTAACCCTCATACAACTAAACTTCTTAAAGCATAACAACTACAGCATGAAGCACCACCTTCATTTGAGCAGCATGATTCCGAAATGGCCGAAACTGTTAAACTCGATGGCCTAGGGCGCACAACCTTCTTTGGATCCAAGTTTTCCATCATCGAAAAAGAGGCCATGATACAGCTACTTAAGAAAAACATCGACATCTTCGCCTGGACTGTCCAAGAAATGCCTAGAATCAATCCTTCCATCGCTTGCCACCGACTCAACCTCCATTTAGACAGCAAAGCAATCATCCAAAAACAATGGAATCTAGCTCCCCGACTTTGAGATGCAGTCAATGAAGAAATTCATAAACTCTTTCGTGTAGGATTTATTCAAGAAGCTAAATATCCAAAGTGGGTTTCTAATATTGTCGTTGGGCCAAAAGAAAATGGCAAAATAAGGGTTTTGTCGACATCGCAGAACCCAACAAATTTACACCCAAAAATAGTTTTCCGCTACCACTAATTCCGTAACATTTTGACTTAGTCGCAGGGCACGAACTTCTTTCTATGATGGATGCCGCCTCGGGATATAACCAATTTTTACTTGTCGAAGAAGATCAAGAAAAAGAAACATTCATAACTGAAAGGGGACTTTACTGTTACACAATAATACCATTTGGGATAAAGAATGCTGGGGCAACTTATCAGCGACTGGTCACCCAAATGTTCAAAGGTCTGCTCGACAAAATCATGGAAGTATATTTCGATGATATGATTTACAAAAGCCTGAAAATGGAAGATTATCTTAATAACCTCCAAACTATATTCGATATCCTTCGCAAGTACTGGATAAAGCTCAATCCATTGAAATGTCAATTCGGCGTCGTAGCTGGCAAATTCCTGGTCTATCTAGTCAGCAAAAGAGGGATCGAAATCGATCCAGCTCAAATCAAAGAACTCATGGCAATGCCCTCTCCTCGAACAAATAAAGATATTCAAAAATTTGCCGGTATGATAGCCGCTCTTCATAGATTCATCTCAGAGTCATCTGATTGATGCAAACTTTTTACCTTCTTCTTCGTGACAACCCCTCTCCTCTTTCGTACAAACAACAAAAAGAAGTTATTTGGACTCCTAACTGTGAAATGGAATTCCAAGATCTTAAATGATACTAGGGGCGTCCTCCTATAATGAGTACAACAGACAAATCCATCATTTATGTTCTTATTCGAGAAGATGGCGGCGTAGAAAAGACAATCTTTTTCCTCAGCAAAATATTTATGCCTGCAGAAAGCGATACACAACAACAGAAAAATAGCTACTCGCCTTAGTCTACAGCTCTCAAAATCTTTGTCCCTATTTTCAAGCTCATCCTATCAAAGTCATCACCAAGTACCCTCTGAAACTGGTACTCTCCAAAAAAGAAAAATCTTGCAGAATCCAGCAATGGTCTATTTTTCTTGGAGAATATGATATTTCCTTTGAACAACAAATATCCATCAAGGGACAAGCATTGGCTGAATTTTTAGCAGATTTTCCTATCGAAGACCCCGATTGGGAAGAACTCGAAGAAATATTTACCGACGACTCAATTGCAGAACCGACGCATGGTCCAAAAGTTTCGGTTGGCGACTTTTTTCAAACGGATCGGCAAGACCACAAGAATACATAATTAACATAGTCCTTGTTACGCCTTCCCATCATCGCATTGAAAAAGCTCTCAAACTCAACTTCTATGCTGCCAATAATGAAATTGAATACCAAGGACTCTTACATGGTCTCGATCTTGTACTTACTCTCAGGGCTGAGGAATTAGCCGTATATGTCGACTCCCTTCTCGTCGCAAATCATTAAAATAAAACTTTTAAGACAGTAGGTAAAATGGTAGATTACGCAGGCTTAGACAAAGAAAATATGACAAAATTCAAGAATACAACCATCTCATATTTATCTCGGCAAGAAAGTCGCTATGCCGATGCATTAGCTTACATCGCTGCCATGCTGGGAGATAGTGAAAAAAGATCTCTAGAAATCAAGATCCTCAAATATTCTAGCCTCGATATCTTGTCAGTAGTCCAGATAAATGTTGCCAAGGATGACGAACCTGAAGACTAGAGAAGACCATTTTATGCTTACCTCAACTCCAACATCCCCCTCAGTAACAAAGAAGAAGTTTGATCCCTGTTGGCCAAGTATCCCAGATTCGCCATCCAAAATGAATTATTGTATCGACTCACTGGAGGCAGACCACTTATCAAATGCATCTTACAGAAGCAAGCTCAGGTCAAAATTAGAGAGCTTCACAAAGGTATCTATAGTGCACATGTTTTCGGAAGATTGCTAGCCGAACGTGCTTTTACACAAGGACTATAATGGCCCAAGATGAGACAAGCCTGTAAAGAATTTGTTCGTAAATACTACAAATGCCAAATCTACGCTTAAGACATCAAGATCCCAACCCTGGGCTTATACGTTAGCAATGTACTCTGGCCATTTGAACGATGGGGAATCGACATCATAGGCCCATTCCATCCAACATCGGAAAATATAAGGTTTGTTTTAGTTACCACTGATTACTTCACCAAGTGGGTTGAAGCCGTTCCTCTCTGCCATACTGATGAGAATGAGGTTATCAAGTTCCTTTTGGAGCACATCATTGCCCGATTTGGTTGTCTGCAAATGATACGCTCTGATAATGGCAAACAGTTCATTAACGCTAAAGTCCTTGCTTTCTGCCATAAATACAAGATTCAGTTGACAACTTCCACACCATAATATCCTCAAGGCAACGGACAAGCCGAAGCCATCAACAAAAGTATCAAATCTGGCTTACGCAAGCGCCTCGACGACAAGAAAGGCAGATGGGTGGATGATCTACTCAGTGTTTTATGGGTCTGCCATACTACCCCTCGAATTCGATAGGATATGCTCCTTTCATGATGGCCTTTGGTACCGAAGCAGTCATACCTTCAGACCTTGATCTCCCTAGTACTCGACGAAAAATCTTTGATGAGAACAATGAACTCGGTCTACTTTTCAACCTCAATTGGATCGAAGAAACCCGAGACAAAGCCATTGCCACTCTGAGTCGATATCATGATACATTGAAAAAAACATATAACAAAAAGTTCGATATCGGAAATTCGGTATTAGAGACCTTGTCCTACGACGGATACAAGATAGTACTCAACCTAAATTTTTTGGAAAATTATCAGAAAACTGGGAAGGGCCCTACATTTTCAGCAATAAAACAGATATCGACACTTATTGGCTCATGACGGAAGATGAAGTTCAACTTAAGTATCCATGGAACACTGCCCAGCTGAAACATTTTTACAGATGATACATTGTAATCGTTTTCTTTGAATCAAATAAAAAAATTCTTTTATTATTATCTTCATCACTACTTCGACTTGATCTTGATTTATATTTATTACGTATAGCTCAAGCAAACGATCTCTTTCATATATAGATTTGATCTTGATCTATACTTCTCAAGAATCTATCAGACAAACGATATCTTTACTACTTTGATTTGATCTCGATCAATACTTCTCAAGTATGCCAGAGGCAAACAATTTCCTTACTATCTTAATTTATTTTTAGGTCCTTGTTTCCACAATTATCATAAAAACCTATTAATCAACTTCACGCGACCACTATCCAATTATAGGATAGTTTACTTCATGCTCTTTACTAATTGAGCAACCTCTAAAAGAGCTCTTGTTCTTTTCAAATTCTAAATCCAGATACCCATCTAAGGATATACATCTAGTTCTCATTATTATTACTTGTCGAACAACATCTTCAGAGCTCTTGTTCTTCTGCAAATCTAAATCCAGATACCTATCTCCGGATATACATCTGGTCATCCTTACTCACAATTTTATGGCCATCTTTCACATTTTGCGCACACAAGCATTCTTTACTTACCTGCTCGAATATAACATCACTTACGACACAAAAATCACATCTGCTACTTCAACTTATTTACACATGCGACATAAGCTATTTATCCAAAATATTTACAAATAACACAATTATCCTTCACACACACCAAAATAAAATTGTTTCAGTCCCACTGACCATTTTTGTATACTTTCACTTTACATAACACTCTTTATGCAAGATTTAACATTTCTGACGGAGAATTTTTCTTCATTCAAGGTACCTTCGAGCACCTGTACATCTCATACATCACTAGGAAGAAGACCATCGACTACCATTGTCACTTCATCTTCGACAACATTAGTTACTCCACGAAAATCAGGTGTTTGGGGTACATCATCATCTGAGCTATCATCACATGGAAGGCCACCGGCCTTTACAATTCGCTTGTAATATTTTTTCCTTTCTTCTGCCTCCTCGAATTGTCCCAAAAAGTGCATCCTCACTTCCTTGTACCTTTCCAATTTTTCTTCATTCATCCGAGCTTTCACCTTATCAAATAATTTGTTCTGCCCCAGCTCCATTGCTCTGCGAGCATCAGCAACTTGATCTCTTACATCTTTCTCATAAGTGGTTTTTGCAATGCCAAGTCTTTTTTCTTTTCTTTCTCTAATACCTTCTTCGCTTTAGCCAACGTAGCGTCCTTCGCCTTTTTTGCTTCCATCATATGCCTATTCAGAGTCGTATTCAGATTAACATTTTCCGTGGTCAACTCCTCTATATTTTTGAAAGCAACCAATTGGTTTGCCAATTCACCACTACCCTCAACACGACCCATTGCTCCACCCATCAACTTCTTAATATGTATGAAAGTCATATAATGAGTATTTGATTGACCTACCAAACTTTTCATTCGAACATAAGCATTAAAATTTCTGACCTTCGCCAAATTCCTCTATCCCTCACTTAAAAAGGTATCCAAGCTATCGGTTCCCACCATACAATCCCCCATATCTTTCTTCAACTCATCCATTCTGGACGTATAAGACTCCATAGTATTTTGCACCTCTGTTTCAGATTGCTCCGCAAATTTCTTCTTCGATGACCCACCAATAATCTTCTTGGGAAGTACACCGCTCGAACCTTGTGGCGGTAACTCACTTACCACAACAGCTGGTTTAACGGTTACTTTGACCCCCTTAGTTGATGACTGTCGAGTAGTTCTCTTCGGGTTAAGCAACATAGGTACTTCAGCATTTACCTTCCTTTTCTTCGTGTTTTTGACAAAAGACTCCCCCAACATAACATCGATCTCTGTATCTGTGTTGTACCCTGTCAAGGAAGAATTGTTCACTGGCAAACTCCCATCTACAGCTCTTTTGTTCTTCGCCAACATTTTTCCACCAATTACAGGCACTTCCAAACCTTTATTCCTCAACCTTTTTAGCCCTGCTTCTTGAAATATTGCATTCAAATGATCTTGGTCAATTGCTAAGTTATCAATCCTGCCAAAAATTCTTCTCTTACCTTATACAATTTTTCATCTACTTCCGTTTTCTTCCCGCTCTCTTTCAAAGCTTCAAAACATAAAGAACAACACAAAATTACAAAACTTAAAACTAACTCGAGGTTACATCAAACTTAATCATTTAAGTTACCTAACCACAGACATAGATGAAACTCTTTTATTTTTAATGGCTCCCTAGGGTCTTTCTTGTCGAATTCATAATTCCCCGACACCAGTAGACGTTCATCAGTGTATCAACCTCCAGTTGACACCATGTCATAAAACATTAGCCTCTTTAAGAACCTCGCCAAATATCGGTACCCTTTTAATTTTGGGTTCGTCCTCAATGTGTAGTAAACACACAAATCATCCACTTTAATTACCTCCTCCCCCCTGGCCTTAAGTCGACCGTTTATTGCCCCACATACCCTAAATAGGTCATGCACATTCGGATTAAACTGACCCGGGGATATTTCGAAAGAGGTCATTAATTTTTTCTGGTCCGCTCTAAGGGGGAGCTTCAACCCTTTCTTTATTTGTTCTCAATGCACTAGAATACCATCAAAGGGCATTTCTTGGTCAATCATTTCATACTGATACTCCACTAATCTTACATCACCAGGAATGTCGTAATTCTCCTTGAACTTGATAATCTCTTGGGTATCTAGACCCTCCCTATAGCATGCTTCCTCACCCTCATCCACATCTGCTTCCCCATCCCCACTACCTTCTCGACCACTTGTTTGGGGCTCATGATCCATAACTGGTTCTGTAGCCTCCTTCTCAGATAAGTCGATCACACTAGGTGCTACCCTAAACTGCTCCACACACCCTATGTCTGCGCTGCTCGATCCTACTCTATATCTCATCCCCCCAATTATTGCACACAAGTTCTCACATCAATCAACAAAGGCTTGACATCTTCAAGACTCGCAAATATGTCTTTATCATCATTTACAGTTGGTTCAGCCATTATTATAACCTGTCAATCAGATTCCATATTTTACCACAGTTTGTATCTCTCATATGTGAAACATATATATGTTCATAAGTTTATCTATTCATAATCAGACCGTTATTGAGATTCCTCTCAAAGCACATCATTCACTTTACTAACATTTCAATTTATTAAGTTTTCGATGCATTATATTACTTTATATTTTTACCATCGATTACAACACATTCTTCTTTACTCGACGATTTCTATGTTAAAACATAACTCTTCGATTAAGTAAATTTATCTGTTTACCATTTTAATCGAATTTTACATATTTCTATAGCTTCTCGAAGACGTTTTAACTTTTCCCACCAAAACACAATCTTTCCAAAATTACAAATTCCCTTCCCCCGGCACACAAACCTGCAAAATCCTAACAAACCTCTGCATATCTCAGCACATCACCACCATTTCCTCCCAATACGCTGTAATTACAACGTCTTTAGCCAATCCCATTTTCTCCTCCCCCTCTCCACCATTTATCTCCTTTTTACAGCCAGAATTGATAAACCCAGAATAACCGACAACCCAAATTTTAACAAACCCAGAATTTCTTTTCCTATCTACCACTCATTCGTTTTCAATTCACTTATACTCAATTCACTTTATTATATCTATTCATCTATAACTAATCAAATTAGACTAGGCAACAATTCCAAATGAATCACTAACCTTGTTTACGCGCCGCTTCTGTATCCCTCTCCTTTGCTTGCTTGGTTCTTTCAATCAACACACTAATCACCTCCTTCACAATCGTATCTAATACCTTTAACAACGAAAAAAAAACAATGTACACCACCAATTTTTTTCTATTTTCGAAAATTATGAACAGTCGCCCACCTTTAACCTATTTATCGACCCCACGTGGCCGTTGGTCGTACCACTTTATGACCATTTAGTTCCTCGATTGTAATGCCCCATGCACTTTTTCTTGACTTTTTTAGCCCTTGACCTTCACACAATTAATAAACCCCTACATTCGTACTTCAAACTTTCAAATTCTCAATAAATTTCTATAGATACATTCATGTCCCCAAGTGCACGACCCATCTTATCCAACAGATGATTTACATCTTTTTCCTTATATTGTATGCCATCACCTACCAGAGCACATCTTGCCATAATCATTTTTCATTTTAGTTCCCCTATTTCTTAATGACCCCACAAATTCCTATATTTTAGGGCTCGTATTCGACAAACATCTAATTATCACTTTCTTCGACATAAATTTGTTTTAACACAATGTCTTTATTCCCAACTTTTTCACAATTACAAAATCCATTCGACAAACACACAAAGTTACATTTGCTTCTCTATCAACAACTACTTACAACAAACCTCCTCATACAATTTTATTATACTTTCATAAACCCCTCGCTGTAGCTTCATCTTCCCCTTCACAAACAACTTTTCTCGAGTCCACATTCTACCACAGTGTTCAGGAAGACGCCAGAACTACAATCTGATGTGAAACTTTAACTCCTCCTCAGCCTCCTTCGCTTCTGCCTCACTCATACTTTCATAATCTGTCTCCTCCGGCTCATCCAAATGCCAAACAAGGTTCCACATTCTAAAGTACCGCGTGTACAATACCCAATACATTGCCTGAATACGTCTGAACACACAGTCATGGGCCTGAGCTCTAGTTCTCACCATCTTTGTATGCAAGATCGCATCTACCACACGGAGCTATTTGTAATCATTCCAGTCAACATATCCTCACCTACATTTATTTTGCCTGGGAACTCTATATATTTAAAAGTCCCACCAATCAACCTCAAAATCCGCCCCTAGCCCCACATAATTAAATATCATCGACTTTATACACATTAACAAAGAATCGACACAGATATCTTTGACGCGACTCATACTCACAATAATTCCTAAACAATCAATTAAAACTTTGATAAAATATTTATTTCTTTAAACAAATTGCATCTCTTACATTCAATATCTATATCATTCTCTTACATTGCATCTCTTACATTCGATATTTATCTCATTCGATTACAAATTCATCCTTCGATTACATTACATCTAGTTACATTATACTTTTTAGCCGATTTAAAGAACTTATTTAACTATGCTTTCATTTCACCAAAATTGAACATTAAAGCCTCTTTCTAGTCCTTGAAGCTCAATGAATCTCAAGTCACTGAACTTCTAAGAGATGCTTCAGCAGAAAAGAGACAACACAAAATTGCAAGAAAACTCAAACGTTCGGTAAGATCCCTAGACGCCCATCTAAGCTTCAAATTTTCATCATCATCACACATAGTTCTCCCTTCTCCCCCCAACTTGATGCCCTCCATTAACTTCACCTCAGCATGATGATACAATTTCTTCCGACAGATACACATCGTCTCTGTTTTGATCTCGTTCCCACCCCAACGATATGCCAATATCACATGCCGGCTTCACGCCAATCATTTAATGCCAGATTATTCCTTTAAAAAAATCACCATCTTCAGCCCCAAACAATGCCATAGACGACACTTGGGGCGACATCTTTCCATAATCCACTGTAATCTAACATTCAATAAACACCCTATTTATGCCCATTATCCTTCTGCCAGATTCAATGTACCGTATTTATTGTGCCTAAAAAATTACTTGACTAGATGCAGTTCTTTTGACCTCGGAAATGGCACCGAGAATTCTTCTTTTCATTCAACAACCTCTTCAGTTTCCAAAATACTTCTCGACACAACCATAAGTACTTCTGTCGAGAATGGCGTAATTCTAGTAGCATATTCTCTAGATTTGACAAGAGTAAGCCAGTAAAATGTAGTCGAAGACATGCAAAGACAGCCCTTCATAGTTGAAGATAGCTCAGCACTCGGAAGCCAGCACGGTGTAGTCGAAGATAGCTCAGCATTTTAGAAGATACGATAATTCCTCGACCTACCAAAAGTAGCCATTGAAGCATGGTCAAGAGTGAGCTGTTAGAGATTCGCAAAGTTGGACCACTCCCCCCGGAAACTGCCTGTATACTACAAATACAAGTAGAGAATAGATTATTAAGGATGAGAAAATCTTCAGATGCTACCAAAGATAACTTCATAACCCCACTATTATACAAAATCTTTATAATAACTAGCATATATACCGGATTTTACATCAAAACCATCCTCGAGGTCGTAGTTTTTCTCAGCTTCTACAGAGTTTTCCATGTAAAATCTTGTCCATCTAGTTTAAATTGCAATCTTTGCGAATAAGTATTGGCGAAGATTTTCCTCCCGGAAAGCCCGCCACTACAAATGGCAAGTTAGAGATTGAGTACCAGATATGTATCCTTAGATGGATATATGGATTTTGATTTGAGAAGAACAAGGGCTCTTTCAGAGTTTGTTCAATAAGTAAAGATTATGAAGTAGAATATCCAGTAATTGAATATTATTCGCGCAGAATTTAAATAATAGGCTTTAGGTATACTTGTTGTTAAGTAGTGGCAAAAAGAAAATCAAGATAGTAAGGATTTTGTTTATCTGATGAATACATGACAAGTATAGATCGAGATCAAATCAAATAGTAATGAGATTGTTTGTCTGATGTATACTTGAAAAGTATTGATCGAGATCAAATTAAATAGTAATGAGATTATTTGTCTGATGTATACTTGAAAAGTATAGATCGAGATCAAATCAAATAGTAATGGGATTGTTTGTCAAATGCATACTTGAAAAGTATAGATCAAGATCAAATTAAATAGTAAAGAGATTGCTTGCCTGATATATACTTGAAAAGTATAGATCAAGATCAAATCAAATAGTAATGAGATTGGTTGTCTGATGTATACTTGAAAAGTATAGATCGAGATCAAATTAAATAGAAATGAGATTGTCTGTCTGATGTATACTTGAAAAGTATAGATCGAGATCAAATCAAATAGTAATGAGATTGTTTGTCTGATGTATACTTAAAAAGTATAAATTGAGATAAATCAAATTGTAATGAGATTGTTTGTCTAATGTATAATTAAAAAGTATAGATCAAGATCAAATGAAATAGTAATGATATTGTTTATCTGATGTATACTTGAAAAGTTTAGATCGAGATCAAATCAAATAGTAAGGAGAAAACTAATAACAAAGTTTATTTATTTGATTAGATAAAAAATGGTTACAGTGTTTCATCAGTAAAACAACTTCAGTTGAGCAGTGTTCCATGAATATTCTAGCTGTATTTCGCCTTCAGTCATAAGCCAATAAGTTCCTTGTCTGTTTTGTTGCTAATAATATATGGCCCTTCCCAGTTTTTTGATAATTTTAAAAAAATTTAGGCCGAGTACTATCTTGGATCCGTCGTAAGACAAGGTCTCCAATACCAAATTTTTGTTATTGAACTTTCTTGTTGTATACATTTTTCAATGTATCATGGTATCATCCCAGATTCGCAATGGCCTTTTCTCTGGTTTCTTCTATCTAATTGAGGTTATAAAGGAGACCAAGTTCATTTTCTTTGTCTGGAATTTTTCGTCAAGTACTGGGTAGATCAAGGTCCGAAGGTATGACTGCTTCGGTACCCCCAAAAGCCATCATGAATGGAGTGCAGCCTGTTGAGACTCGAGGAGTGGTATGGTAGGCCTAGAGAACACTGAGTAATTCATCCACCTATTACCCTCTCTTGTCGTTAAGACCCTTGCATAATCCTGATTTGATGCTTTTATTTATAGCTTCGGCTTGTCTATTGCCTTGAGGATAATACGGTGCTGATTTTGTGAGCTTGATTTTATATTTATGGTGGAAAGAAAGTACTTTAGTGCAGATGAATTGTTTGCCATTATCGGAGCGTATCATTTGTGGACATCCAAATCTGGTGATGATATGCTCCCAAAGGAACTTGATAACTTTGTTTTCATTAGTATGACAGAGAGGAACTGCTTAAACCCATTTTGTAAAGTAATTAGTAACAACCAGGATGAACCTTCGGTTTCTCAAATGATGTCAATGCCCCATCATTTGAATGGCCAGAGAACATTATTGATATGCAAGTCTAAGGCTTAGCTTTTGATGTCTTGGGCATGGATTTGCTAATTGTAACATTTTTGAATGAAGTCATCGCAGTCCTATCTTATCTTGGGCTAGTACAACCCATGCGTTAAAGTGCATTATGCTAACGATCTTCCTGAAACATGTGCTCCACAGATACCTTCGTGAAGTTCTTGGATTTTAATTTGAGCTTGTTTATGAGAAATGCATTCGATAAGTGGTTCCTCTCCTATGATTCGATATAAGATGTGACCTTGGATAGTAAATCTGGGGCACTTGGCCAGAAGTGATCGAGCTTCTTCTTTGCTACTGGGGAGGATGTTGGAATTGAGGTATGCATAGAATGGTCTTCTCCAATCTTCAGGACCGTCTTCTTCAGCAATGGTAATCTAGAGTGTTGATAGTATATCGAGGCTGGAATGCTCGATGATTTCGATTTCTAAAGATTTTTTTTTACTGTCTCCCAGTATTGTAGCGATGTAAGCTAAAGAATCGGCATGTCGATTATCTTATCTGGGTAAGTAAGAAATTGTTGCATATTTGAATCTCTACATCTTTTCCTCGACTAGAGCTGCATAATGAATAATTTTTCCCATTGTTTTGAAAGTTTGGTTGTAATGATTTTCCACGAGCAAAGAGTCGTCATAGACTGCTAATTCTTCTGCTCCGAGAGTAAGTGTGAGATCGAGACCGTGTAAAATTCCTTCATATTTGGTTTCATTGTTGGTGCCATAGAAGTTTAGTTTGATAGATTTTTTGATTCGATGATTGGAAGGTGTGACGAGGATGATGCCAATCCCCGATCCTTATGGTCCTGCTGATCCGTTTGTAAAAAGTTGTTAACCAGAGCTTTTAGACCATACGTCTGGTTTTGCTATTTATTCATTTATGAAGATTTCCTTGAGTTTTTCCCAATCGGGGTCTTCGATGGGTAAGTCTGCCAAAAAGTCGACCACTGCTTGTCCCTTGGTATATATTTGGGGTTTGAGGAAATCTCATATTCTCCAAAGAAAACATACCATTGCTGGATTCATTGAGATTTCTCTTTTTTGGAGAGTATGAGTTTGAGGGGGTATTTGGTGATGACTTTGATGGGATGAGCTTGAAAGTAGGGACGAAGATTTTGAAAACTGTAAACCTGAGCGAGTAGCTATTTTTTTGTTATCGTGCACCTTTTTTTAGCAGGCATAAGTATTTTGTTGATGAAATAGATTAGTTTTTTACTCCGCCATCTTCTCGAATAAGGATGGAATTGATCGAATTGTCGGTTGTGGATAAGTACATTGTAAGTGATTCGCCATCAATTGGAGTACTCATTATAGGAGGATGCCCCAAGTATCGCTAAGATATTAGAAAGCCATCTCACAGTTAGGAGTCCAAATGACTTCTTTGTGTTGTTTGTTCGAAAGGGGAGTGGGTTTGCCACGAAGAAGGTGGTAAAGGAGTTCGTATCGATTTGATGATTTGGAGATAAATCTGTGAAGAGCAACGATTTTGCCTGTGAATTTTTGAACATCTTTTTTTGTTCGAGGGGATGGCATTGCCATGAGTGCTTTGATTTGTGCGGGATCGATTTTTATTCCTCTTTTGCTGACTTGATGTCCCAGGAATTTGCCAGATGCAACTCCGAATTGACATTTATCTGGGTTAAGTTTCATTTGGTACTTGCGAAGGATATCGATTATAATTTGGAGGTTACTGGAGTGGTCCTCTCATTTCAGGCTTTTGAAAATCATATCATCAATGCATACTTCCATAATTGTGCCAAGAAGATCTTTAAACATTTTAGTCGCAAGTCTTTGGTAAGTAGCGCCTATATTTTTTAAACTGAATGGCATGACCGTGTAACAGTAGAGACCTTTGTCGATGGCGAAGGTGGTTTTTTCCTAATCTTCTTCAACTAGTGGAACTTGGTTATATCTAAAGGCTGCATCCATAATAGAAAGAAGTTCATGTCCTGTGACTGAGTCGAGAAGTTGCAGAATTAGTGGTAGCGGAAAATTATCTTTAGGTATGAACATGTTGGGTTCTATAAAGTTAACACAAACCCTAATTTTACCATCTTTCTTTGGTACCACTACGATATTAGAAACCCACTTTGGTTATTTAGCTTCCCGAATAAATCCGACCCGAAAGAGCTTATCAATTTCTTCCTTTACTGCATCGCGGAGTCGGGGGGGACCGATTCCGTCGTTGTTGAATGATAGTTTTGCTGTCCGAAAGGAGGTTGAGTTGGTGACAAGCGAATGAAGGATCGATGCTGGGCATTTCTTGGAAAGTCCAGGCCAAAATGTCGATGTTCTTCTTAAGTAGCTGTATCATGGCCTCTTTTTTGTCGATCGATAATTTAGAGCCGATGAAGGTTGCGCATCCCGGGCCATCGAGATCAATAGATTTGACTACCTCGGTGTCATGCTGTTCAAATGTTGTCAATTCTTCTTACTGTAGTTGCTATGCTTTGAGAAGTTTGGTTGTATGAGGGTTGGTAATGGTATTTTTACACATTTGTGCAACTGCTTGGCAACCTTTGATTTTGTATATTCCATGATATGTTGGAAAATGTAGTGTTGGATGATAAGTAGAAGGCACAACTTTGATTGAATGCAACCAGCTTTGACCTAAAATTCCCAAGTATTTGTACTCTGCATTGATGACAAGAAATTTAACAAATGTAGTTTCGAATCCTGCCTAAACTGGCAGAGTGAATTCTCCTGTGGCTAATTCTTTAGAACCATTAAAGCCCGTGATTATTGTTGGCAAAGATTTTATCGAATATGTAAGGCCTAGAACTTCAATTGCTCTTCTGAACAATACATCTGTGGCGCTTCCAGTATCGATGAGAGGCGTATGTAAATAGTCCTACCCGACTTTAAGCATAATAACGAGAGGGTCATCATGGGGGTATTTGACGTGGCTTGTGTTACAGTCTTCAGAGGTAATTTGGTAAGGACGCTTTGATTTACTTGTGCTGGGAAGAAGTTTTGCTGATTTGTCTGAGGAGGTCAATCTACAGCAAGATGTAATCTGATCGTCTTGTTTTCTTTTCTTTCCTTTCTCGATCTCAATCATGTACAGGTGGCAAGCTTTCCCTTGGGTCTGATTTTGCTCAATTTCTTTATTTTCTGCTTTATTCTCAAGGAATTTTTAGATGTCGATGACATGATTGCGAAGTCTTCCAGCTAATAGGATGCAATAGAAGATTCGTATGAGGGAGTAACAGGTATCAGTCTCATGATTATGCATATTGTGATACTGACATAGTGGTCTGTTAGGAAGATAATGAATTGTCTGTGGTGCACGATAATACTCATCTCCCTTTATCGTTGGCAAGATAGCGGAGAGAGTTGTTGTCGTTGGCGGCAAACTGGGATAGGTCGGTCTGGTCTGCCATCCCTTCTTCTATTGTTGTCGGTATTTCTATCGTGTTGTTTAGGTGCTTCAGGAGTAACTATTCGTTTAGATGGGGTCAAAGATGTTTCTCGAGAATGGATTATAGATGAGTTTTTTATCTTATCCTTCTTTGATCGCTCCAGTTCGATGTAGTTATTAACCACATCAATCATCTCAGTGACTATACGCGGCTTGTACAGAGTAAGTTTTTATCAAAATTTTAAGTCAATATGCAGGGCGGAGGTGAATGCAGGAACAACGATCTTAGGGTCTGAGTTCCCTATTTTCCTTATTTCCTACAGGAAGCGTTTATAAATGTTTGCCAAGGTCTCTTTCGCACCTTGCTCAAAGAAAAACATGGAATCGACAGTGATCTCTCACTTTCTGGCATGAGCGTAATTAGATTCGAAAAGATGTTGTAACTGGCTGAACGTGATGATGGAGGCCTCTTGGATAGTATGGAACCAGCGGTGCGGTTCTTCCTTCAGGCTCATATTGAATAGCCTACATAGTATGTGGTCAAGTTTAGAATATAATCCTACTGCGGCTTTGAAATGTCAAACATGCATAAGTGGGTCAGTCAGGCCTGTATACTGAATAAATTTGGGCATATGGAAATTGTCCGGAATGGGCATAACTTCAAGATGAGGGGAGATAGAGTTTGTCTCGATTCAATCATGTGCAGACCTTCGGCCTGGAATGTTAGAATTTATGGCCTAGATCCTGTTGTTGAGGTCGTCCAAGGTGACAAATTATTGTGGGGGAAATGGTAAAGCTGCTATCCGTGGAACAAAATCTCCCTATCCTTCTGGCCCAAATTGATCCATGATCGGTCTTCTTTCAGGTAGGGGAGTTGGATGTCGAGTACGTCGACCTGCTTGAGTTGTCGATGCTGAGGATGTTAAGCCAAAATTTCAAGAGGCTCCGTTTGGGTTCCAAGTTCTAGATTGAGAAACACGGAGCTCATCTTCTCTTGGTGGATTGTCACGTTGAATTTCTCTTGATCTATGCTCGCTTTGAGGAAGTGGACGGGACATTTGTCGACCGGTAAGCCGATCTTGTGTTCTTCTCAGTCGTTCCATTTCTTTTAGATGTGTTTGGCTCTGTTGATCTAAGGCTTTTCGCCGTTCATCTCTCTCTATTTGAAGAGCTTAAGCGTGAACACGTTGATCTTCCATTCTTTGGGCTTTTTCTCTAGTCATCTGTTGCTGAAGCTCGAGTACGGCACCGTGAAGATCAATAGATCCTGGTATTTCCTAATCTCTAACGGTACTAGAATGGCTTCTTAGGTTCATGCTTGTCATTGGACAGCGTTTAGATCAGTGACGGTAGAAAAAGTATGGTAATTCCCATAAATGGCGTCACTTGTAGTGGCATATTTTATGAGAGGAGAATATTTGCCAATACTTATTCATAAAGAGAGTGCAATAAGACTAGATGAACAAGATTTTACGATGAAAACTCAATAAAGTCTGAAAAAAACTGCGACCTCGAGGATGATTTTGATATAAAATCCCGTAAGATGCTAGTTATTACACGTTTTAGAGTACATGTAGGTATTTGACGTAAGAATAGTAGAAGATCATGTCCTGTAGTATCTATTCTCTACCTATATTTATAGTCATACAGGCAATTTTACAAAAAGAAAGAAATAGTCTCCTATTTTGGGGAAAGTGGGCGAACTTCGCAGATTTCTAACAGTTCTCTCTTGACCAGGCTTCAGCGGCTACTTTTGGTGGGTCGAGGACTTATAGTATCTTCTAGAATGCTGAGTTGTCTTCGACTACACCGTGCTAGCTTGCGAGGGTTGAGATGTCTTTGACAATGAGGGACTGTCTTTGCATGTCTTCGACTACACTTTGTTGGCTTACTCTTTTCAAATCTAGGGAATATGCTACTATAGGTTGTGGTCGATGTTTTGACTAAATCTTTGAGGCCTAGAATTTCAATCGCCCTCTTGAATGGCACGTCAGCTATACTTTCAGTATCGATGAGGAGCGCATGTAAGTAGTTCTTTCCTACTTTGAGCATTATTACCAACGAGTCATCATGAGAGTATTTGACATGGCCGGTGTCGCAGTCTTTGAAAGAAATATGATATTGGCGTTTGGCTTTCCTGAAGCTGGGTAGAAGTTTGGCAGATTTCTCGGATGATGTCATCATGCAGCATAATATGAATTTGTCATCTTTCTTTCGCTTCTTGCCTTTTTCAATCTCAATCATATAAATATGGCGAGCTTGACCTTGTCCCAGCTCTTGTTTGACTTCCTTTTATTTTGTTTCTTCTTCAAGAAACTTCTGGACATCGATGACTTACTCGTGGAGCCTTCCCAGCCATGGAAATATGGTGAAAATTACGTATAAGAGAGTAACAGTTGTCCGTCTCATGGCTATGGGCATTATGATACTGGCGCAAGGGTTTATTCAGGACATCTAGAATTTTATGTGTTTCTCGAAATAACTCATCCCCCCTTAGTATTGATAAGATGGCAGACAGGGTGGTCATCATAGGAAGAAGAATTAGGATTAGTCTATCTCTTTTCCCATCTTTTCTTATGGCGTTGTCGTTGAATCGCCCACGTTGTTTGACAACAACATTGTTTGTAGGCATTGAGTGTGGTAGTGAAAGCAAGTCACTGGCATGAATGACGGAGGAGCTTTTCATTTTATCTTTCTTGGACCGCTCGAACTCAATGTAGTTATTAGCTACATCCATCATTTTTTAGACTGTTTTGGGCTTTTGAAGTGTAAGCTCTTCTCAAACTTTAGAATCGATATGGATTGCAGAGGTAAATGCTGGTACGACAATCTTGGGATCAAAATTCCTAATCTTCCTTGTTTCTTTTTAGAAACGCTTATAGAAATTTGTTAAGGTTTCCTTCACAACTTGTTCCAAAAAGAACAAAGAATATACCGTTGTCTCACACTCTTTAGCATATGTGCAGTTTGATTTGAAAAATTACTGTAACTGGGCAAAGCTGGTTATCAATCTTACGATAATGGTATGAAACAACTTGAGAGGCTCTTCTTTGAGGCTCATGTTAAATAAACGGCGTAGCATGTGATTAAGTTTGGAGTACAAGCCGACTTCTGCTTTGAAGTGACGGACGTGGGTAAGAGGGTTGGTGAAACCTGCAAATTGATAGAATTTTGGCATGTGAAAGTTGTCTTGAATTAGCATAATTTTGAGGTGAGCGGAAATAGGATTTGTCTCAATCCTATCTTGAGTAGATCTTCGACTAGGATTGTCAGAATGTATGGCCTGAATTTGATTAGTCAAGTCATCGAAAGTAATAAAGTATGGGAGAATGTTTGTAATAGCTAGAGCCTGAGGATCAAAATCTCTTTGTCCCTTTGAGCCCAGCCGTTCTTTAATTGGTCATCTCACAGAAGGTGGTGGGGCTTGATAACGTATTCATCGACTTCCCTCGGTTGTCGATGCTGACGATGTGAGGCTGAAATATGTGATACTCTATCTAGGTTCCTTGATCCAGATCTTGAAGTTCGATTTTTTTCTTCTCTTGGTATGTTCTCTCTCAGGGAAGCTCTGGATCAATAATCACTTCGGGCTTGGGGAGGCAACTCTTGTCAAACAGTGAATCGATCCTGTAGTTTTCGTAGGCTTTCTATTTATTTCTGATGGATTCGGCTCTGCTGCTCTAGGGTTTTTCTCCTTTCGTCCCTCTCTACATGGAGGGTTTAAGCATATATTCTTTGAGCCACTGGACCCCGTCAGACTCCATCTGCTTCTAAAGCTCGATTACAATATTGTGTAAATGAACTGTTTCTGGTAAGATGTTAGTTGGAATATCCTTATTCTTCCTCTGGGTACTGGAGGCACTTTTGAGGTTCATGTTAGTTATGGTTATGACGGTTCAAGATGAAATTTGGTAAGGAAAAAAGTAGGCTTCCCACAGACGACGCCAATTGTAATGGTTAGTTTTTCAGCTGGTAAACTTCGCCAATACTTTTAGTAATGAGATTTTGATAATTTTGTAAATAAAGCTAGAACACACTAGATTTTACGTAAAAAACTCAGTAAAACCTAAGAAAAACCATGACCTCGAGGAGAATTTTAAGGTATAAATCCAATATGTACTAGATTATTACAGTTGCAGAGATATTTGATAAGTATAGTCAAGAATGATATAAAAATCAACACACATTTGACATATGCTCTACCTGTATTTATAATGTCTACAGACAGTTGCAAATAATTGATCCCCTAGTTTAATGGGTGGTGGGCACACTTCACATATCATGTGCAATGGCTCCGTTTGATTAAGTGTAACGGTTACTGTAGAAGATCGACATCTATAGACGTGGACCTGAAACCTTCTCGAATGGTCACATACCTTTGACATTGTAGGGACTTATCCCTCGACCTCATTCAAAATCGAGCTTACCCATTTTGAATTATCTCTATCTCAGGCTCACGTATTTTTAAGACTCCAGTCAACAGTCCAACCAACCCCACGAACTGCTCAAGAACGTAGACCGAGCAAAACCCAGAATACATTATCCAGTCAAAGGCACCTGTCTCCATAAACTCGTCAGTTATTCAATCAATCACCACTAACCACATTATTTGAAAAATGTGTTCTAGCACGATAAAGAGCTGTGGGGAAGGCATATATAAAGAGAAAGTTCCAGAAGAGACGGAGGCCAAAAAAATTACACAAACTTCTTATTTACAAGATTCAAAGCATTTCTTTATTTATAGATCACTTGTAATAAAAATATCTACCTCAAACAATAAAGATACTTTCACAAAAATCCTCCATACGAGGTCGTAGTTTTTACCTATTCAGAGGTTTTCCACGCTAAAACCACCTGTTTCAGTTCTTATTTTCCATTAGAATATTATTATAGGTTCATTGGTGTAATAGCGAATTCCAAGCTAGTTTGAGCTCACGGAATTTGGCCATTACATTTGGCACCGTCTGTGGGAAAGATTGCATATCCATGGTATCCTAAGGCAGTTTTTCACTACAACAATCAATTATGGTTTCTATCAGACGACCGGTCCCTGGAACTCAGATAAAAAATTTTGTGGATCCGGGACAGCTCACAGAGTTATGGGTGAATCTCCATACAAAATAGATAAACGCACCGAACTCAAACTTCAGTTAACAAAGGATCGAGAGCTCCTGGAAAAAGAGCTCGATGCAGAACGACAAGCTCGTTTGACAGCGCTCAAGCGTTACGAAGACCAGATGACAACAATACAGACTGCCCTCGAGGCTTTGTAAAATACTTAACAAGCTCCACATGATATCAAGTTCGAACAACGTTATTC
The DNA here is from genome assembly GCA_014058105.1 of Kingdonia uniflora. NCBI lineage: Eukaryota > Viridiplantae > Streptophyta > Magnoliopsida > Ranunculales > Circaeasteraceae > Kingdonia > Kingdonia uniflora. The sequence continues at coordinate 68,894 of JACGCM010000948.1, read as the reverse complement.
TAAAAAGGGTCAGGCCGTTGCCGATTTTCTCGTGGATTTTCCAGTGGAAGGTCCCAAGTGGGAGGAGTACGACCTGGACCTTACTGAAGATACACTAGAGAATCCACCCCCTAAGCTATTCGACGAACGAGATGAATGGATCACTACATCTGGGTGGAGGCTTCACACAGATGAATCAACAAGACCCGTAGGGTCAGGAATTGGGATCATTTTGAATACCCCTTCTAATGAAGAAATTGAGAAATCAATCTTCTTAGATTTTGTAGCCTCAAATAATATTACCGAGTATGAAGATCTCATTCATGGACTCGACCTCGCACTTGAGCTCGATGTTCCTGAACTCTCAGTTTACATTGATTCACTTCTCATTGTTTACCACTACTCAGAGCAATACAAGAAGAACGGAAAGATGGTTGAATACGCAATACTCGTTGCGGATAGGATGAGTAAGCCTGTGAAAGCAACTCTCAGTTATCTTCCTCGAGGTGAAAATAGACACGCCGATTCCTTGGCATATCTAGCCGGGGTCTTGGGAATAGAAGCTCAGTATTTCCATATCGAAATCATTTCAACCCCCAACATTGATCGCATTTCTGTATGTACGATTAACACTGAAGGCGATAAAAAGGGAAACGACGATTGGAAAAAGCCTTTCTTAGCCTACCTCGGTATCGACAACAATCATAATGGACCACTCCCAGCAGATCCAAAAGAACGCCGATAGCTGATCAATAACTCGAAGTGTTACATTACTCAAAACGGTATGCTATACCGCTTTTCTGTCACAAGGCCTTACCTCAAGTGCCTCTCCAACTCAAAAGCAGACGAACTGCTCTGCAAATTACATAAAGGAACTTGTGGCTCTCATGTCGCAAGTGGATCATTAGTAAACAAAGCTATTACTCAAGGAGTATTCTTGCCCAGCAGGCGCAAGCAAGTAGATGAGTACTCCCACAGATGCGACACCTGCCAGAGACATAAACATATGATAAGCGCCCCTTCGCTCAAACTCTATGCAAACAAAGTTTTTTGGCCATTCAAAAGATGAGCACTAGATCTCGTCAGCGAATTCCCTAACTCTCCAGGTAATCGCCGCCACCTGCTCGTAGCTACCGATTACTTTACAAAATAAGTGGAAGCAATTCCACTGTATCAAACTAGAGAAGAAGAGGTCATCTCTTTTATCTAGAACCACATAATCACTCGGTTTAGGTACCCCTACCTAATTCGTATCGATAACGGTCTCGAATTTGTGAGAGATAAAGTCGTAACCTTCCTAAACCACCACAATATCATTCACTCACCATCAAATCCATACTACCCTCAAGGGAATGGCCAAGTCAAAATCACCAACAAAACCATCGTGGATGGACTCATAAAGAAGCTTCACTTACAAAAAGAAGGGAATTGGGTTCGCGAACTGCCTCACGTCCTATGGGCATATCGAACCACTCCCCAATAATCCACTGGGTATACCCCATTCCCCCATGCTTATGGCACTTAGGCCATCATTCCTTCTGTATATCATCCTCTAGTTCGGGATTGCGAGCTGATTGATGAGGAAAATGAGTTTGAATTGGCTTACAACCTCAATATGATAGATGAGACCAGGGAACGCGCCATCGCTAACCTAGGTCAATATCATCATATATTTGCCAGATCGTATAATACCCGAGTTAGGTGCCATACTTTCCAAATCAAAAATCTCGTCCAAAGAGAAATTCCTCAACATCGCAAAGAGCCTCACGCTGGAAATTAGCCGACAATTGGGAGGGTCCATTCATTATCACAAGTCTCTCAGGCCTGGGATCATGCTACCTCATGACAAAAGAGGGAACCCCCATTTCAAATCCTTAGAACACTAGGTGATTGAAACGGTACTATCATTAAGCATCTTACTACTCAATTTCTATTTCTCGCTTTTGTTTTTCAATTCTTAAAGTGAAATTTTCATCTCCATCCAATATAAATTTTGAACTTATCAATGAAAGTTTTTCTTACAATATCATTCTCCTCACGAAATTCTACCACATTCTATAGATTAAAGCATAGATAATATTAGCTTACAATCAATCTTTTCCAAGTTAGATCAAGGATATCACTTGATTTGGCTTCATCTACAAAATCTTTGCGATTGTAACAAGTGGAGCAACTTGTTTCATATCAAAGACTCTACCAAACAAAAGATAGGTCGAAGGTGATACTAACCTTTATCTACTTCAACTTGTTTAGGCCATTTATAACGATTGGCTCAAGGATATCACTTGCTTTGGCTAACTCTACTAAATCTCTACGATAGTAGAAAGTGTAGCAACTTGGTTCATATCAAAAACTCAATCAAACAAAAGATAGGTCGAAGGTGATACTAACCTTCATCTACATCAACTTCTTTGGGCCATTTATAACGGTTGGACCAAGGATATCACTTGGCTTAGCTAACTCTACTAAATCTTTACGATTGCAGCAAATGTAGAAACTTGTTTCACATCAAAGACTCTACCAGGCATAAGCTAAGGCAAAGGTAATACTAACCTTCATCTCTTTTAATATGTTTGCAACAATTTTATAGTTTAAATTAAGTTTCAACTTGGTTTAACTCAACCCATTTCTGCGATTGAAACAAATGTAAAATTTGTTTTATATCATAGACCTCACCAGACACAAGATAAGGCAAAGGTCATAGTAGCTTTCATCGATTTCAATATGCCAGTGACAGATACTATTTAATTTTTAGGTCAAACTCATATTACAATGGATTCTTTTCTGCTGATGGAGTATCAGCACTGCTTCCCCCTTCATCAAGAGGTCAAACTTTCAGTTCACGAATTATAGCAGCTCTATCCATCTCTATCAGCTCAGCAGTTCGCAGGCCTAAATGGGTTTCCATGACGCTCAGACAGTTTCCTCGATCTATGTTAATGCCGGAAATGCATCCCTTATCTGTTAGTCTTTTAAACAAGTTATCTCATTCTGACTCAAGTCATTTTACTTCCTCTACAAAATATGCAACAATCGACCTTAGTAGGTCTGAGCGCAATGCATCAGGTATGACCATTATTACAAATTTCACTCACAACTTCTCAAAGCGCGACTCTAACTTAGCATACAAACTCTTCTGTTCAATCATTTCCGTGTAGACCTGAGCATGGTAAATTACATTATCTTCCAATTTCTTTATATATTTAGCTTATTCAGCCAGGTTCATGGCTTCTAAATCTACTATACGGGCTCAAAGTTTCTCAATTTCTAAGTTCAACTCTTCCCTAGCCAAAATATCTTTCAATAATTCCTCTTTCCACATCATCAACGATTCTTTTGCTTTAATTTCCCTTTCCAAAACTTTTGCCCTGATAAGAGCAGCATCCAACTTCTACTAGCATTCCCTCAAGTTTGCATTTCCTCTCTGAACATGCCCTTGAATAAGAGATACATCACTCTCTAGCTCTCTAATTCGTCCTGAGAGACTAACTACATCCCCTCGAACTCGAGGAGCCTTAACATCAGTTCTACTTCCCCTTAAATGTTTTCTAGCCTCGGCTTTCCTGGCACGCGCAATGGCCTGCGCCAACTCGAGCTTAAGTCCTGCAACCCTCTCATTTAAATTGCTACACCTTCATTGCATTTCCCGGAACTCCATGTCCTTGGCGGGTAGGGCTATTTTCAAATGTTCAGCTATGGCCTCGAAAGTTGATAGATTTTCTCAAACTATCTTCAGGTCATTGTCATTTACGACAATTTTTTGTCTCATTCGCACCAGCTCGTTCCTGCACTTCTGAAGGTCAGATCGAGATCGCTCCTTCGATCTTTTAAACGCTTGAATACGGTATTGAGCCATGCCAGCCTGCCTACCCTTAGCTGCCAACGCGTCAAGCCGACTTTGAAGCCTCTCAGCTCATTCTGTTACCTCCACTAGCTCTTTTAACCCTTTACCTATTTCGACATCTTTCTCTTCGACCAGAAAAGTAAGGTCAGAAACGGCCTGGGTCACCTTTACAAGTTTAAAATATGCCTTTACACATTGATCTTCTCTATTCTCATTCCACTCCCTCATCCTATCGAACTGCTCTACAAATTCCGATTACACTTGAGTACATCGTCCTCATAAGAGCGAGATGAATCTAATTGGACCTGGGTAATAAATCAATTTTTAGCGCAGTACGATTCATGAAAACATTTGAATATATACATACTTCATTTCTAAATATTCTATTTGATTTCTAAGCATCTGCGATGAGAGTACATTATCATATACAGGCTTCGTGGGGTCTATTATGGAGTCAAAGGAACATGCATTCGATATGCTTCTTTAAATAAATAGTGCTAGATTTTTACTATGCACTATACTGAGGTTATCTACATCTATATCCTACTTACGTGATAACTTAACATTGGTATAACATACAAGTTGAAAGACCTATATCGTTCTAACCTGCAGCTCTAGTTGAGTAGACAGCAAAGCTATAGAGACCTCTCTTTCCCTGGCAAGCCCAGACTCTAGACCTTTTACTATGAGACTCTTTTCTCTAAGTGCCTACAAGAGGTTTTTAAAACAAAGTCAACCTAGAGAAGTTTCTTCCCCACACACAATTCAGCAACTTACAAATATTTATACAAACGCACATTTCTACCCTTCCTTCTCACTATTACCCTCTGGGAGTTTTGCATCATCCCCTTGGTTGTCGAGCACCGTCTGACGGGTGATACCACCCAGACCGTCCACGATACACACCACTTTTGCTTCCTCCACATCTTCCTCCTTAACATGGGTGTCGGCCTTAATAGCATCCACCTCCTCCTCTGAATAGCCCTTCAGCATCAAGTGGCACTCCAATCTGTCACGCTCCTCAACCATCTCATCTAGATTGGCCTTCGTCTCCATTTGTAGCTGACCAATTGCCACAGTATGAGAAGCCTTCAGCTGCCTAACTTCATTTAGAGTATCAGTCCTGCATCGAGCTAATTCCTTTTCCAGCTCGATATTTTCCTTCGTCATCTCAGATTTTTCTTCCTCAATGCCGGGCCAAATCCCCTTAACAAGACGAGCGACCTGCAAAAGATTAAATCGATCTCAGGGATTAGCTCGAAATGCATAAAAAAACTCTTTCTTATAATATAAACTTACCATCTTGCTCGTGTCTTCCTCTCCATGAAGAACCGCCAACCTGGCCCTTTCATCGACCTCTTTGAGGTCATCCACCGCAGCAGATCGCCCCACAACGACCTTCTCCCCTGACTCCCCAGAGGGTTCGACTATCCTCCTTTTCTCTTTTACGACCTCACCACTTCCAGTGGTACCATAGGCCCACAAAGCCTTTAACAACCATTTTTTCATAAATTTTTGAGCTATTATTCTTGACGTAACAGGGTTCAGCCAAACTGAACTGCCTATTCTAGGAGTCTTGGATAAGTTACTTCGAGCCTCCCCACCACTCACTTGCCTCTTCCCTTCGTCAGCACCCATCATCAACCTGATCGACTGAGCTTTACGAACCTTTTTCGACTTGCTATCTACCCTCTTCTTTCTACTCAGGCCGAGTCCTCCAGCATAAATTCGAGCTCAGTCTCCTCCTTCACAGCTTCATCCAGCAAAGACTCTTTCCTCTCCATTTTAGACTTCACACCTGTAATGCACAATATTTTAATTATCAACTACAGTTATCAGTGACAGATAGTAATACTTCTATTTATGCATGGCTGTACTTACTTTGTTTTACAGATCTAAACCAAAGGTCCAAAGGTTCTTCGTCATCTCTTTGAAGACAATTAACCTTCACCCATATTACATTGTCATTCCAGGTTTGACCTGCGGAGTTCAGATTGAAGAAGCGACGCCGAGTTGTGCTCGCGCAAAAATGTGACCCTCTACTGGCCTTATAATTCTTCACCCTATAAAACTGCAAAACGTCCTCAGTGGTTATCCTCCTCATTTTTCCCTCATTTTTCTACTTTTCATTTAAATGATCGTACACAGTTATTACCTCCCACATATTCCCGTTCAATTGAACGGGACATGCCCCAATTGCATTCATAATCCCCTTCGCCAAATTGGTAAAGGAAAGACTTAACCCATACTCTAATTGAGATAGGTAACACAAAAAACCCTCCGAGAGGTCACTCCGAACATCCCCGTCGAAGTATTTTAACGAGATCGATTTATCTATACCCCTATCTCGTTTCTCCACTTCCAAATCTGCCAACAGATAAAAATACTCTTCCTCCTCCACTACCATACAACCCCTAAACTGCCTACCAGCATAATCTACACAATTGCCCCACTTCCATCCTATAACCGCCTTAGTTTTACAAAACTCTCTAAAGGCATCAGAACCACGAGGATAAGTTATCAATTGGCCAGGAAAGCCTAGGAATTGTACCAATCCTACTTCCCCCTCACTATCAGACTCATTCGCTCAACCAGAGGTCGATACCTCGTTAACATACACGTTTCTACAGTCACGTTTTCGACCCTACACAAATTCTTCTCACGCTCGACCTACATACAGGTTAAGGTATCTATCATTTTTCATCTATATATATATATCAATCATTTGCGTACACCATAGATCTTTAAAATATTCAGAATATATAACAACATATGTTTTATACATTTTTACTAACCATTAGTATCTGAATGAGAATCTGCAGTAGCGCCAAGCCTTTCTTTTACGACGCTGCTATATAGCCACTATGAGATTCAGTATCTTTCACCCTCATCAACCGTTGATCCCTTTCGGATAACTTTTTATCAAATCCCTTGATTTTTCGTCTCTCTCTCTCTGTGTGCTCTCCAAATTTTTAAAAGTTGAAAAACATTTGATTGGAGATGAAGAAGCACTATCTATCTTTTCTCTCCCAAGGGGCTGACATTTATTGCACTTCGCATGAACTGCCTCGATTTCAGAACTGAGGTGTCCTTTCTACTGTCCATGTCAGACGTCTTGTACCTTTCCAATAAAACTACATTTCCATCATTACAAGTCCCCTCATTTCTTAACATATTTCTCTCTCCTATTACTATATATTTTCCTGACCATCCCATACTCATGATGACTCACTCTGTACGATGTCAGATTCTTGCTTCCTTACATAAAAAACATAACCAGAAGCTTCTGTATTTCCTCATTTTTGTTTCTGTCCTTATTTATCATACTTATAGTAATTGACGTCATTTTCTAAACTACTCAAACTTTAAAAATTATTCAAATTATTTGCTAAAACAGTCTCAAAACAGATTTGCACCTAGAGATGATCCGATTGGCTTATATCTTTTTTGTTACATTCAACAAAAATGAATTACTCAAGATAAACACTTTATACATCATATATCGTAGCCCTAGTAGACTGGACGATGTCATCCAGTCACATCATTCGCTGGTTCTTAGATCTTCGAATTCGATCTCCACTTCAGCAATCAAACCAACCAACCTTTCTCGACCTACCGAATCCCTCACCAATTCACAAAAGCATTCCCTATAGAAATAATGAGCATACTCAAGTTCTTTGCGCATTACATCTAACTTTAACCCCTTCTTTATTTGTTCTTGATGAACAAGAATCCCCTCCATATGAAATTCTTGGTCAGTCATTTCCCCAAGATACTCCTTTAGCCTAATATCATCAGAGATGCCATACATTTGGTGTAAAGAAAAATTTTTATTGGTTTCCTCGGCATCCCCATAACACTCCCCATCAACATCCAAATCAACCTCTGTCGTGCCTCCTTCCCCACCCCCACCAATAAACTTTTCCTGATCACTTGACTATGACACATGGTCCATATCAGTTTTAATTCTCTCCCCATCAAAAACATCGACAACCCCTGTTTCTAACTTGGATCGATTCTCATGAGCCATGTCAACACTATTCTCCCCAACCCTGTAGTTCCTACCCAAATCCTGTGCATAGGTAGTCACATCGATTATTAATGGTTCTACATCGACAAGGTTTTTAAAAACTCCTTCTGCGTCAGCATCAGGACAATTAGCATTTTGAACTCATTCAGCCATTTATTTTAACCTGAAAAATCATAATTCATTTTTTTTTCAGTTAGTAAGGAATCATTTCTTTTGCAATATTATACTATATATAAGCATTTGTTGTTGTAGATTATTCTCTAACAAATCATTCTAAATCCATGTTTTATATTCGAATTTGTTTACTTCAACATTATTACTTCGATATCGATCCAATTACACAATCATTTTTATTAAATTATAACATCGATATTGTTTTATTCGAGAAACTATTAAATTTCCAAAAATCATTTATCTCGAAGTTTTGAAGCAGGATATCAACTGCTTCACGAATAAGTTGCACTTGATGCCCACTTCACGCCGAAGGTGACCAAATCAATTTTTCCTCCTTCTCTCTGTCTCAAAATCAGGCAACACAAAGTGCATAATTTGGCAAGTCACTTTCACCACATCCTCTACCTTCTAAACACAGTTTTGCCTCAAAAAATTGCCTATAGTTGTACCGTAATACCTACGGTACTAAATATCAATTTTCTTTCCACCACACCCAAAACTAAACAGAACCCCAACAATCACAATACTACAATATTATCCATGACACCTTACACGCATCAGCAACATCCTAGTTTCATCTCAGAACCATGAAAATAAAGCCAAAACCCTAAGACAGTTCTTAATCAATTTCTCCACAACTAGTCACACTTACTCAAATTCATTCAAACAAATCACAACTAGTCATTGAAACAATGAAGTATGAACAGTCGGTACCCAAAGAGATATTTATAGGCCCTACGTGACAGTTCGATGTACCCCTTCAAAACTCTTCGGCTAACTACTTAACAAAATGCCTATCGCGCCTCTTCTCAAAGTCCTAAACCCTTCGTCTCCTATAAGACAATAAGCTATTATACTGTTACTCTAAACCATCTAGATACATCTCCATGATCGATTATAAAATTGATGTCTTAAAGACCTGCAAGCGCATGGTGTACCGTTGAGTACTAGATAAAGCGAGGTCGTATCTCAAGAGCCTTGTGGTACGAATTATAGTTTGAGCTTCAAATTTTATCTAATAACAATGAGTTTGTTTTGTTGGTTTTAATGTAAAGAAAATAAAATGCTAGAAAGTATGATTTGCATGAGTCAGAGTGAGAACCAAGGCTTTGAATCCACTCCACCAGTTGTAACTGTGAGATTGCATAAATGATTAAAGTAAATTACGAGTTCCCACATCGCATATCCTTGGTTGAGCATATGCAATACATTAAAAGATAAAAAAGATTTGTGATTGGGAACTACCCGTAAACTACCTTATTCAACCATGGTTCAGTTGATATGAACGGGTTATGTCCTCTTCCCTATGTTCCAAGCCATCTTGTAATAGTCAAACAAGTTTATTTCCATAAATTCTTTACTCTCTCGAATCCAAGCTATGGTCAAGCTAGGATCGTAGGAAAAGAATATGCAGTAAAATGAAAGAAGAGGAAGTTACTACTCTATTTTTTTTTTGCTAAGTTAAAAATTTTATTGCAGAGAACAAGCAACTTACAATAGGTTATCTACAGCCCATAAACCAAAGAAAAAACAAAGCAAAGTTAACAGAATCTAAAGTATTCTTGCATAGGGACTTCAATTTTCTTGAGGAAAGCAGGTCTTCCCATTTCGGTCTCACACATGCCTACATGAAGAAGAGCTCCCCTTTTTGAAAGAGCATCAACACTAAAGTTGGCCTCTCGCCAGTTTGCTAAAAATTGGATATGCCTCATATTCCTTCTTGAATTTTCCCAAGCCGCTTCCAAGATTCAAGGAATATTCTCTAATTTGAAAGCTTCCACTGCCGTTGCAGAGTTTAATTCAATCCATGCAATAAGCCAACCAAATGAAGCAGCATATTCTACCCCATGAATGATTGCCTCGCATTCTTCCATGTAATTGGTGACCATGCAATAAGCCAACCAAATGAAGCAGCATATTCTACCCCATGAATGATTGCCTCGCATTCTTCCATGTAATTGGTGACCAACCCAAGGCTTTTTGAGAGAGTACCCAGCACATTGCCATTACTATCATGAAAAATACAGCCAATGCCTCCTTTGCCAGGATTTCCTTTAGCAGCCCCATTGGTATTAATCTTAATCTCTCCTATCCGAGGAAGCACCCAAAAGAAAGATTTAACCAAAGGGTTCTTACTAGATTGAACAGCCACACCAAGATGGTGGAGGATGCCCAAGTCGGAGTGATTGTTGAACATAAGGCCAGTAGACAATACAGCAGAATCGTGAATCTGTTTTAACCATTTCCTTTTATCATTTGCCAAAGTATAAACCTGATCTTCGAAATGACATTTGTTATGATCTTGCCAAATCAGGTTGGATCCGCCCCAGACAGCCCCAGTCCAAAGATCTTTCAGATAAGGACTCATCGAGTCTCCAGCCTTGAGGATGAAAATAAGGTTGTTGTCAAGATTTCTAAGTTAGAACAGATCAGCCATCCAGTTCCATAAACAGATGCTAAATGGACATTCCTAGAATAGATGCTGAATGGATTCAGAGTTGTTCCTGCATAAGTAGCATCTAGAAGCCAGTGCAACACCTTTTGTTTGTACTTTATCATCAGTAGGAATCTTTTCGTGGCATAATCTCCAGCCCCACATAGCAAGTCTAGGATGAATAGCTTTTTTGGAGAGAAATGAGTACCACCACGCTGGCTGACCTTTGTTTTGAATGGCCTTGAAAGCTCCTTTGACAGAAAACTTGCCCATTAGGTCAGGTTTCCATACCCTCCTGTCGGTTTTGTTCTTGTTGATTTTGAAATTTTGGATGTCCACTCCTAATCTGTGGAGCAGTAGCTGAAGATTGTAAGGAATAACCCATCTGCCCTCAACAATAATACCACTCACCTTAGCATGCAAGTCATTCCAAGAAATGCAATCATTATTAATCCAATTTTTGAGGGAAATTGGAGAGCACCAGTTGTCTCGCCATAGGTCAATGTTAGCCCCATCCCCAATTACCCAACCAGAATGAGCACGAATATCTTCAATGGCCCCCTCTAACACCTGCCCAAATCGAAGATCCTTTAGTAATCATAGAAAAGTTGCCAGATTTAGAGATGAATTTGGCTTGCATGAATTAAGACCACTCATCTTTAGGATTTAGGAAGTTCGAAGAAAGTTTCATCATCATAGATTGGTTGATCTCCTTTAGTCTTCTAAGGTTAATACCTCCTTCCTTAAATGGTTTACACACCTTATCCCAAGACACAATACAAGCTTTTTTTGAATCAGGTTCCCCAGACCAAAGGAAATTATGAAGAATTATTTCTCCCTCTTTAATCACAGAAGTAGGCCATTTGCAGATACCCATGCTGTAAATCGAAATGCTACTCAACATAGATTGGATTAACACTGCCCTCCCTTGTAGAGATAACATGCTACCAGTCCAGCCTGTGGCTCTTCTTGTGATCTTATCTACTAGAGGTCTCAGAAGCGTCTGTGTCACTCATTCTTGAGCCAGAGGAATGCCAAGATAAGTTGTCGGCAGACAACCTTCATTAAAGCCCAATATTGCTTTAACTTTTTGTTTTTTGTTTTTTGTCATAGCTCCCAAGTAAAGTTTACTCTTCTCAGTGCTAAAATTTTTCCCAGAGGTCTTCTGGTACATCTCGAGCCATTTATTAAGATGTTTCAACCCCTTAGTACTTCCATTCGCAAAGACGAAGATATCATCAACAAATAGAAGGTGAGAGGGAGCCATAACCCCCTTGGTGATCAGCATAGGCAGTACCTTCTTACTACTTCTCAACTTTGAAAGGCCTTTTCTAAGAACCTCCTCAGCAAGAGCAAAGAGAATTGGCGATAAGGGATCACCTTGACGAATCCCCCTACCCATTTGAAAGAATCTGCAAGGACCACCATTCACAAGAATAGAAACAAATCCACTTCGCAGGAGTAATCTAACCCACTTACAGCTTTTGTGGTGTAAGTGGCTACTCGAGTTATACTATGCTATTCTATACTAAGGCTACATTGGGTGGAGCTTCATCTAACCTTGGCTAAGTAGATTACTTGGGTAAAGAAAATGATAGGAAAAAGAGAAAAAAAACCTTTATTGCAATAAACTTTGATTTATATTCTCCAAGATGTCTCTCATGGGTTGGATTTCCCTCCTATTTATAGAGTATTGGAGGGGTTACAAAACATAGCCATTAATATAAAATCCCCTAAGCAATGCCTTAGACCATGCATAAATATTACAACTAATGAGAATAATTTCTACATTAAATTCTCAACAATGGTCTTCCATGGGCCTTCGGTTAACAACTTCAAATGAAGATCATTGTTGGAGTGCGTCACCCTTATTATTTGTTGAAAGCCAAAAAAATGAACAACTTATTTATCATGTGTCCAATTTCTATAAATACAAGCAAAAACACTATTAGTATCACATTTATTTATTAAATGACTTGCTAGATATAAATTTAGGAGTTGTACATGTAAATATTATGTGTCTTTTAAATACCCCTGAACTTATATTTTGCTAGTCCTCAAGAAAAAGTAAATAAAACTCATTTTTGCATTTAGCGTATGCAACAAGCCGTTAAAACGAGAAACCAGTCTACGTCATAAGCAAAACCCTCACTCCAGAGGATATGAGGTACTCTAAAATCGAGAAACTTCTTTTCACACTTGTTTGCACTTCGTAAAAACTCAAGCACTACTTCGGAGCTCATTCAGCAAAAGTCATGACGAACTACCCACTTTGGGAGGTTTTGTCCAAGAAAGAGAAATCAAGGAGAGTGCAACAATGGTCAGTCAGTTTAGGAGAGCATGATATCAAGTTTGAACAACATCATTGTAGAAGCCTACCTGCAGCCTTCTAGCTCTAGTCGAACACTCAAAGGCTACATCGAAGCCTACATGAATACCTCGAAGCCAGTTCAATCTGTAAACAAGCCTTCCATGGTTACACGAAGATGAAGCCGCGAAGACGAAGCCTCGACTATGAATAAGCCTCGAAGATGAAGACAGATCTGCCAGCATACGAACTCCACATCAGCACCAAAAATACTTTGACCATATTCATACGTGGTCGAAGGAAAACATGTCAGATGGCCAGCTCACAAGACAAGAATGACAGCGCTGTAGGTTCTTGCAGCTACAGTGATATAACCAACAACAGTTGTAGTGTCAGAGCACAGTGATATGCTCAACATTTCTAGCGTCAACACCAACTCTGGGATACCCGCCTGATACCCGGAGGGTATACTTATAATGTGACCTCCCATAGTGGCTTACCCCTACCTATGTTCTATAAATAGGAGAGAAGGGGAACCACGGAGGGGTTACGAAATCTCTCCCTTGAACCCTTACAGTTTACCTTTGATCACCCTGTAAATCACCTAGTACTCGAACCTTCGACTACTTAATCGCAATATCAAATTTCTTAAAAATCTTCATCAGAGGTCGTGGAGTAACTCATTCTTTGCCTCGACGTAAGTATATTATCAGTAAGTTATTTATACTATAGATTATATGCTTGAATCCTTTGATAGAAGATAAACCCGTGGTGTAAGAGCCAACTTCCCCTCCTCAAAAAGTTAGGCCCCTACATTTGGCGCTGTCTGTGCTTCCCCACCCTACCAATCTCCCCCTACCTTGTACTTTCTTTTTCCAATTCCTGTAAACTACTTCCAAATGTCCCCCACCCTCCGCTCAACTTCCACCCATGCTGGCAACTCTACCGGCGGAATGACTGCCCAACAAGCCCGTCTTACTCAGCAATTTGCTCAGGTTGAGGAACGTTACCGAGTGTAACTGCGTGAGAAATGTGAAGAACACCGACAAGATTTTGAAGCCGAATGGCATCGCCGTTTGGATGACACTGACAGACAAAACTGCGTCATCGATGATTTATGCAATACAGTTCGTGAGTTGCAACAACTACAGCCTCTAGACGCTCATCTACAGTACCGAGTACCCGCCCTATTTTGCGTCTCTGCTCAAGACCGATTGGGGCCCCAACAGCATCTTTGAGTACCCCCGGTCCATCTTGGAGCCAAAGGTGCTACCCCTACTTTCCCCCAACTTGCTCAATCCACCTTGGCATCCACCCTACAAAAGATTCCTCTGAATCCACCCTTCGCTCCTCCAAATACCCCAAATGCCGCCCTGTTCAAGAACATCTCAGGGAGCGTAGCAGCGAACAAATGCCGGACACTCGGCCTCATCGACCTCAAACCCGTCGATCCCCCTTCATCCCGCCTATTGTACACAACAGGACTTCGACTACAAAATCTACCCTATCATCTGCATCAACGCGAGCCCAGCACCAAACTCACAGAGCTGGTTAAATAACCCCCTCTGTCCCAGGCTCCTCGCTATCGAGGTGCCTCCAAATTTCTAAGCCACAAAAATCAGTAAATATCGTAACACTGATCCTCAATCCCACATTCTAGAATTTTAAAATGCTCTAGGCCTTTACTCTACTGCTGACCACCTGATGTGTCAATTTTTCCCCATCAGTCTCCCGGATAGCCCTCTTCGTTGGTATCAAAACCTTCATAATAGCTCGATTCAAAGCTTCTTGCAATTATCCAGCCTCTTCATAGCCCAATTTGCCTTCAACAAGGACCACGAGGTCAGAGTCGATACCCTCTTCAATTTTTGAAAATCCCCCTATGAAAACCTTGAGGCCTTCACGAAGAAGTTCCTCTACGAGTGGCGCAAAGTCAAAAACCTCCACTACGCAAATGTCGTACTCGCGTATTCAAAGGCTTTGCCAGATAATAATCATGTCAAAGAATACCTGGTCCTCCACAAACCACGAACCTTCGGGGAGATGCTCTCAAAAGTCAATGGCTATATCGACCTTGAGCGCTTCAGCAAATCAAATAAACAGGGGCTACCTTCGATCACCAACCCAACTAAGCCTCGATAAGGCTCACCCTCTACCCCTACACCCCTGATCGCCCCCATCTCACAGGAGACTAAGAGCCGCAAACGCACTTACACTAACAACAATGTTGAAGTACAAAAAAAGTGACCGAAGCCAGTCTTACCCAGACTTACTACCCCTCTCAGCACCCTTCTACCACAGATCCAGGTAGACCCTATATGGCGTACCCCTTTTGTCATTGAACCCTAACAATGCGATCCTTACTGCGCCAACCACAAATATAGCTACCACCACACCAATAAGTGCTTCGCTCTGCAGCACTCACTCGAAATAAACCTCAAAGAAGGACGTCTACATCAGTGCGTCATAGATCTCCCTGATTATCTCAATGAGTCGTACCTAAAACCTCAACCCGCCCCTGCTGTCGACCCAGGGGAGTTACACATCTACCAGCTTCACCTCATCAAGGTCAATAATATCGATAACATCACTTCTATGAGCAAGCGTAAGTGCGTTGAAGAATGCTACAAAGTTACTTACCAGGAGAAGCTTCCTACCCTCCTGCCAGATTCAAGTTAATGTTCTCGACCCAAGGTTATCTCTTTCATCGACTACAACACCTCGCATATTCATTTTCCCCATTCTGACCCTTTAGTCATCATGATTAAGGTCGAACACCTCGTTCTCCATACCATGTTTATCGATACAGAAAGTGTAGCCGATGTACTTTTCATTCAGATCATCTAAGCCATGAACAAAATAAACCTCATTACTACTGCCAATGTCAAACTAAAAGGTTTTAATGGGTCCACCAAAGTTGTTATTGGTCAAATTAGTATTCCAGTTACCACCGAAGATAGCTTTTTATATTATTTACCCTTCGAAGTTGGATGTTCGATTCCGTGCCTATAATCTATTCGTCTACCATATTTACTAGATACAAAATTACACAGTGTTAGTGAAATGTTACACTCATTCCATTACGTTGATTACAACAAAGCAAAGATAAAGGAAGAAGAGGAAAATCTACCAAAATAACAACATAAAAAAAAACCTTCCAATACAGCAATACAAAAAATTACAAAACCTATCACCACCATCACCCTTCCACCACCTTATGAAGAACGCGCACTATTTTTGGGCAGGCCAGATCGTCCTGTCGAGCCATGCCCACCCCCAGCTGATCTTCTTCCTGAACAAGATGTTCGGCTAAACCTGACAGAATGAGGTAAGGTTCCTCAGCAGCTATGAACCTCCACTGTAACATTCCCCACAAATACGCATAGGAGTGCCCATTGATCGACTCCCGAGGCTCTACCTCCACCAGGTCCGGTATATCCCAGTCGAGTTCCTTGTCCCCAAAGAACTTTAGTTTCAGTTAAGCCATTTTTTGTCCTATGTGACGGTCTCTGGCGAAACCCATCATTCTCTGATAACGTATGTTGGGAGTGGTATACATTTTACTTTTACAGAAAACATAGAAAGAAACTAAAAATGAAGAGTATACAGTGGTACCGTCAAAAGCCCTATTTATAGCTTCATTAACAACATTTATTACTCCGTAATCACAAACTTTGTAATTACCCTCCTTTATTACCTTCATCGGAAATCAAATATGCCTCAGCAACCGTTCCACTTCCAACAACTAATAGTTTTTCTCAGCAAATGCCTCTACACCAATTTCCAAGAGCCTTGCCGAGAGGGGGAAAATGCAGTAGCCTACTCGCAGTCTTTTAGTTCTAGTCGAGCACTCGAAGGCTACATCGAAGCCTACATGAATACCTCAAAGCCCATTCAATCCGTTAACAAGCCTTCCAAGGTTACACAAAGATGAAGCCCTAAAGACAAAGCCTCGACTATGAATAAGCCTCGAAGATGAAGACAGATCCATCAACATACAAACTCCACATCAGCACCAGAAATACTTTGACCATATTCATATGTGGTCAAAGGTAGACATGTCAGACAACCAGCTCATCAGACAAGAATGGCGGTGTTGTTGATCCTTACAGCTATAGTGACATAACCAACAACAGCTATAGTGTCAGAGCACAGTGCCAGGCCTGACATTTTTGGCGTCAATACCAACTCTAGGATACCCGCCTGATTCCTGGAAGGTACACTTATAATGTGACCTCCTATGGTGACTCAGCCCTACCTAAGTTCTATAAATAGGATAGAAGGGGAACCAAGGAGGGGTTACAAAATTTCTCCCTTGAACCCTTGCAGTTTACCTTTGATCACCCTGTAAATCACCTAGTGCTAGAACCTTTGACTACTCGACAACAATATCAAATCTCTTAAAAATCCTCATCAGAGGTCGTGGAGTGATCAATTTTGGGCCTCCAAGCAAGTATATTGTTAGTAGGTTATTTGTATTATAGATTATATGCTTAAATCCTTTGATAGAAGATAAACCCCGTGGTGTAAGAGCCAACTCCCCTCCTTGCGAAGTTAGGCCCCTACAGTTATTCTGAAATGGGTCAGGCCATTGCTGATTTTCTTACGGATTTTCCAGTGGAGATCCTGAATGGAGGAGCGTGATCCTGTCATTACAGATAAACACTACTAGAAAATGGACCAACAACCACAGTCTATATTTGTTTTAGTCATGGTGACAATAGTAGCTAAATGCTTCAAACCTAACCGTGGCCAAGCCATAAAATTCGTGGCCAAAGACATATACTTATTTTGTTTTAGTGCCACAAATTCTGATCCGTGGCCAAACCGTGATAAATATTATTAAAAATGCGGGATCCTAAATTATAAGTTTTATTTCCCTCCCTCTCTTCCCAGTTCACAGTTCATAGTTCACATTTCCCAGTTCCCAGTTCCCAGTTCACTTTACGAATTTTAGGGTTTTGTCAATGAAATCTTCAACCATATCTCTCTTTCTACGAATCTTAAATCTCACAGAGGTAATTAAGTTCCAATTTCTGATTGATCGATGATAGCCATAAGCTCTCAAAGCATATATAAGTCTGTTTCTCTAAATTGATTTGCTCGGGAGAACTCACTGGATTTATTGAAGCCTAGAATTTGTAAACCAGAATTGAATCTTTCAAGTTCTAGGTATTTATTAGTAATTCGTGTTTTTGTCAAATTTACTATGGTTATATGATTTTTCTTTGGACGTTCCTAAATTCTATATTAAATTTCTCTAAAATTATTCCTAATCATGTACTTGATATGGGTTTTCAATTGGTGGCTATAGTTAAGGATTTTATGATTATTCTTTGGATGTTCTTTAATTTTTTATTTTCAATTGGTGGCTGTAGTTTGGGATTTCTCATTATGGGTGTGTTATTAAGAGTGTGTTTTTACCCACTCTGGTTATGTAGACTTCCTTGTTGGATTTGAATGGGAAATATGGGGTTGTTGATCAATGGTTGAGGATTTTGTTTGATGAAATGCTTGAGAAAAATGGGGTATCGTGGAATGTGATGATTGCGCTTATGTGAGTAATGGGGTAGAGTGGGGTGTGGTAGAGTTATTTAATCAGATAAAGTGTGGTGAGTTTTTGGTGCCTGATGACTCTTGTACTAGTATTTTGGCGGGTTGCACAGGGATTAGTGATTTGAAGATGGGTATGCAAGTGCATGGGTATCTTGTGGTCGTTGGGATGGAGAACGAATGTGCTTCAGGTCCCTGTAATATGCATTTTCGATGTAGGAAAATTGTTCTAGCAGAGAGAGTTTTTCAGGAAAGAGAAGGTAGAAATGTTTTGTTGGAACATATAATGGTTAGGGGTTAGGTCCATAATGGGCAATATCATGATAAAAAAAAAATTATTGAAGAAAAGAATTATTTCCTTCAGAATTTTGTTGCAGGTCACGGTATTGTTGTGTCTGCTTTAACAGCATGCTCGAATCTCTGTTTGCTACTAGTTGGAAGACAAGTTCAGGGTCTTATTGTTACTTTGCATGGCATCCAGATGGATTTCAAGTCAAAAGATGGTATTATAATTATAAGTGCTTTGATTGACATGTATTGCAAATGTTCTAATATGGGAGAAGCTAGGCAGGTTTTTGATAGAGTGCTGACCTGCATGTTTCTCATTGGGTCATGGGTGTAAGAGGTTGGTGAAGCTTAAGCTGAGTGGGTGTGAAGGGAGTAAAGATTCTTTCTTGGAGGAGGGTAAAGATTCTTTCTTTGGAAGGATGCTCAATGCTAATAATATAAGGTCTGGAATCAGTTGTTCTTTCTTAGGTATAACTTCAGAGTATTAGAGTAGTCTCATGTAACAAGATAAAACACATTAAAAATACTCCTGTACTTTTAAGTTTGTTTTCTGCCCTGAAAGAGCTGAAATGGTGACTAGATACAAGATCTCTCCTTTCATCAATTCTGGGAGGGACTGGAGTGGGAAAGAAAGGTGGTATATTCTTCATGAAGAGACAGGCAAGGCACCAATCATTTTGAACATGTCAACCTTCATTGTCCTTGGCTAATTTGGAGTAGTGCATTGCATTCAGTGTAAGTTTTTCAACTCAAATTTCTCACTCAATGTATTTAACTGTAAATGATGATGTGGGGGTGAATCCTACACTAGTGGGGGTGGGGACTTGTAAACAGGAAGGGGTGGTGACTTGTAAACCGGTGGGGGTGGTGACCTGTAAATCGAAGGAGGGGATGACTTGTAATGAAAATGAAGTGGTGGTTTCTCATGGTGGTGGAAGGGAGGATGCTTTTTGTGCACTAGAGGTGGTGAAGAATTGTGTTTATTGTAATTAGCAGAGGTCTCTAAAGGCAAACTAAGAGAAACATAGATCACAAGAATAGCTGTGAAAACTCAAAAAATAGTGACTTTTTCTTTTCTTTCATAGGGTCGAATCAACTTTTGAGCGTAATGTATATTTATTACGTCAGCTCTGGGCATAAAAGTGTTGAGTGGGTTTTCCCGTACGCAAGTATGGATTGATTCAGCGAAATGTATATTTTTGAGCGTAATTTATATTTTTTCTTCGAGGCTCACGGCTGAAATAAACGTTAGCGGCAGAAATAGCAACTAAACTAGCTCCACCTTTCACTCTTATTTAACTACAACGCTAACTCTTATTTAACTACAGTGCTAACTCATATTTAACTACAGTCTCCTTCTAATCTACTCTTGCTGGATTTTGCCTATGCGTATGATTGAAACCAATGCTTTCTGGACCACTCCGCATGGCCTTAGTCTTTAGCACCGGTGTACTATTGAAACCAATGCTTTTTCCTGGCTTTCAACCAATACTTTTTCCTGGCTTTGGATATAGCACCTACCAGCAACGCCAGTCTATCTAAGCCTAGGTTTTGTCAAGTTTCTTCATGCGCAAGTTTGCGCAGCGATGTTAGAAAAGCTGCGGTGCTATGTTTATTT
This sequence comes from Kingdonia uniflora, assembly GCA_014058105.1. NCBI lineage: Eukaryota > Viridiplantae > Streptophyta > Magnoliopsida > Ranunculales > Circaeasteraceae > Kingdonia > Kingdonia uniflora. Next base: position 48,666 of record JACGCM010000948.1, on the reverse strand, counting down.
TAGAACCTAGTCTGCTAGTTTTAAAAAGATAGTGTCAGTCTCTAACTACATTTTGAGGTAGCGATAAAAGAAAGGTAGTTAAGAAGTAGCGATAAGGAAGTACAGTTAGAACTAGATATGCATCATGAGGTTGCTATAGCATCAATCTCGAGTTAGGTAGCGAGGATCCTATTTTAAAAGAGGATCCTTTCAAACTACTGTTAAAAAATAGCTCTTTTCTTTCTATCGCTTTTTATTAAAGACGAGTTACCTTGGCACTAGATACCTCGGCCGCCCTCTACTTGCCTAGCAGCAACTAGGCTTCTAAAAAAAGCACTACGCAACTAGGTTAGCGCATCGAGTCCTCTAATAACAAAAACTCAACTCATTGCGCACGGATGATAATTAGCAACACAGCTCTTGGAGTTGCGCTATTACTAGATACTTCGGCTGGATTTCTCCTATGTTTTCTTCCTGCTCCACTCTCCAAGCTAGGAGTTACTATAGGATTTGAAAAAAATAGCTCCTAACTACTTTTATAATCTTGTTGATTCTTGTTGGTTGCATTCTTTGCTTTCTTGCTAGATAGTTTCTTTCTAAACTACGTAGGAGTTGCAGTCGGATTTCAGCCAATGCTTTTTAGGGAGGGAAAAGTAGCTATGCTTAGGACGAACCTAGGATACTGAGCTCCTTGGTTTCATAGTTGTTCACTTGCGTATGGTGAGGCTAGTGGTTATGAGCTCAAAAAAAAACATTTGAATAGTTGAAGGCTCGTATTAGCTTTTTTTATTTAGGAAAGAATCTCGCTACTGTTGATCAGTGTACGTAAGTGCAGTTGATATCTGTTTTGTTGGCTTCCCAAGTCAAGTCGGTGCAAACGAAAGAAGAGCCAATACGTACCAACCCAAAGAGGCTAGGGAGCCGGTCATCCACTTTGTCTATAGGTAGTTTGGAAGCAAGATCCTAGTTTTTTTGGGGGTACTAGATAATAGGTATTTTGTAGTTTTTTTAGAGCACACCTTAAAAACGAGAAGCCCACAAAAACATCAGCCCAGCTTGTTGCATATAGCTTCCCCACTACACTCCCCCACTATGAAAGAAGGATCCTAGTAGGATCTAAACTAAGACCTAGGATGCAAATATCTATTGCATGATCAAAGTCTAGTTGATCTCTTCCTACTATGCGCGCTCTACAGAAAAGCAAGCGAAAGGAAGCGTGGGAAATAGCTACTCTTTTTTGCGAAAGATAGTTTAGAGCACTTTAAAAGTAGTTAAGTAGTTTAAGGACGGATGATAAGAAGGATCCTTATGATCTTCATCCATAAATTGGACTCCTCAGGTCTATAAGTCGATTGAGCCACTTTCTTTGATACAAGCCTAAAAAAATGGTAAGCGGGAATCCGTAGCCATAGCAAAGAGGGAGAAAAGCTAGCCTAGTCAAGAAGATCGAAAAGCCTCACCGCTACTGTAGTGATAGTTGATGCCCCGGATACAGACAATGGGCATTGGAAAGGATAGAAAGCATAGGCGCATAAGGACTCATTTATCTATATAGTGGTAGGTGTAATGCTGTACTGAAATCTAGTCTAGTATCCATAGCTCGCTGAAAACTCTGCCAAAATTTTCCGGTAAACCTGGCATCTCTATCTGACACAATAGACACTAGAACCCGTGTAAACGAATAATTTCCCTCACATATATCCTGCTCAACTCATCCACTGTGAACGTCATGCGAACCAAAATAAAATGCGCCAATTTTGTTAGTCGGTCCACAATCACCCAAATAGAATCATGTAGCTTCTTTGTCTACGGTAAACCCGATATGAAGTCCATCGTCACATGCTCCCATTTCCACTCCAGAATAGGTAAGGGTTTAAGCTCTCCCGCCGATTTCTGATGCTCGGCCTTGACCTTCTGGCAAGTAAGACATTTAGAAACAAAATCTGCTATCTCGCGCTTCATATTTTCCCACCAAAAATGTCTCTTCAGGTCCTGGTACATCTTCGCACTGCCTGGATTGATAGTGTATCTCAAACCATGAGCCTTACTCAGAACTTCACGTTTCAGTACCTCGGAATCTAGCATGCATAATCTGCCCCTGTATCTGATACTGCCATCTGAACTAGCTGTCTAATCAGGTCGGGTATCGTCTGATGCCCAAAGCTGTAATCTGTCGTCCTGCTGCTGCACCTCCATAATCGGAGAAATCAAAGAAGGCTAAACTCTCAGATTTGTAATAAGGCCACCCGTAGTCTGCGAACTCATAGTCAACCCGAACTCTGCGATATCACCAAGCATCATCCACTCACAAATCATCAGACGTGCAAGTAATCCCCTAGGTAAATGGTTCAAAGCGTCGGCCACCACATTTGCCTTCCCCGGATGATACTGCCAATCTACATCGTAGTCCTTCGGAAATTCCATCCACCTACGTTGTCTCATGTTCAGCTCTTTCTGCGAGAAAAGATACCGTAAGCTCTTGTGATTAGAAAAGAGCTCGAACCTCTCCCCATATAAGTAATGTCTCCAGATCTTCAGCACATAAACCACTGCTGCCAACTCGAGGTCATGAGTAGGATAATTCCTTTCATATACCTTAAGTTGTCTCAAAGCGTAAGCCACCACCTTGCCCTCCTACATCAAAACGCAACGAAGCCCACTAAGCTATGCATCACTGTATACTCTATATCTCTGCCCACTGGATGGAATGATCAGAATTGGTGTTGTCGTCAATCTGTTCTTCAACTCGGCAAAAGCTAAAGTTCATCGGTCATCCCAAATAAACTGAACGTCCTTCTGTGTCAAACGAGTCAAAGGAGCTGTATTCCGCGAATACCCCTCGATAAATCTGCGGTAGTAACCCGCTAAACCTAAAAAACTACAAATCTTGGTAACACTCGTCGGTTGTGCCCAATCTGCGACTGCTGCAACCTTGGAAGGATCTACAACAATTTCATACTTAAATACCACGTGTCCTAGGAATTTCACCTCCTGCTACCAAAACTCACACTTTTCAAACTTAGCAAATAGTCAAATAGTGCGTTCTCCCGCAAGGTCTGTAAAGCAATCCTCAAATGTCCCTGGTGCTCTACCTCGGTCTTTGAATAGATCAATATGTCGTTGACGAACACAATGACAAACCGGTCAAAAAAAGGGCTGAAAACACGGTTCATCAAGTCCATAAAGGCTCCGAGCGCGTTCGTCAAACCGAACGGTATTACCCGAAACTCATAGCTTCTGTAACGAGTCTGAAAAGCTATCTTGACACATCAGCTACCCTGATCCTCAGTTGGTGGTATCCCGATCTAAGATCAATCTTTGAAAAGAACTGTACTCTTCGAAGCTAGTCAAACAAGTCCTCGATCCTCGGCAATGGATATTTGTTCTTGATCGTGACTTTGTTCAATTCGCGGTAGTCTATACACAAACGTATCGAACTGTCCTTCTTCTTTACGAACAAAACTGGAGCTTCCCACGGTGAAGTACTCGGTCGAATAAAATCCTGATTCATCAACTCAGAAATTTGATCCTTTAGCTCTTTCAGCTCAACAGGCACCATACGGTACGGTGCCTTCAAAATCGGTGTTGTACCCGGAATAAGATCTATGCCAATATCAATCGCTCTCGTCGGTGGTATCCCGGGAATCTGCTAGAACACATCAGAATAATCGCAAACTATCAAAATAGAGCTGTCTGAGGACTCTAACTCAAAGAAAGCTCGTAAGCCGTCCCCTGTCCGTACAAGTTTCAAACTAAAGAATACGAAGCGCCTCTCGCCGAGAATACTAAAGGTAGCCATCTTCTCGAAGAAATCTAAAGTGACCCGGTGTGTCGACAACCAATCCATGCCTAGGATAATGTCAAACTCGTGCATCGGCAAAACTAATAGGTCTGTTGAGAGGATACGACTACAAACAACTATAAGGAAATTTCTACATATACGTGAGATGGACAGCGAAGAATCAAAAGGAGTACCCACAGAAACTCATCTATCAATAAAGAAGACTCAAAGCCAATATTGCTGAGGAATGGAGATGCGATGAATGAATGCGATGCACCAGAATCGAAAAGGACATGAGCGGGCGATGAAGAAATATGGATCGTACCGTCCACCACAGGTAAAGCGATGCGAGCACCTCGCCTCCCCACTGCGTACATCCTGCTCTGTCCGTGGCCCTGCCCTTGCTGTACTGGATGATGTGGTCTCTGAACACCCTGAGGTCCTGGAACTATCTGTCTGCCCTGAGGACCCTGGAACTGTCACTGCGAAAACTGCTGAATCTGCTGCGGTCGCGGCTGAAAACCAACTGGACTCTGAAACTACCTCTGTGGTTACGGTCCTCTGACTAGTTTAGGACAGTGCTACTTGACGTGCCCCGACTCCCTGTAATTCCAACACTGACGTAAAACAAAATGTGCTCTCTCAAAATACTGTCCGCCTACAACTCTAGCTGGAGTACTCTCAAACCTCAGCCTCTTCAAACCCAATCAAGTGTACTGTATCTGGACTGCCTTACCCTTATCGGGCCTTTGGTCTTGCCTCTACTGGTCCCTCATGTCCTTGGACTTGCGATCCTCGATATCGTTCTGCTCTAAAGCCAAAGCTTTAAGCAAAACCTCTCTATATGTACTGGCACCGGAAGTAATAAAGAACCACCTAAAATATGGACGAAGTCCCTTTAGGAACTTCATCTTCCTCTGCTCCTCGTCATCATCAATGAACGGAATGTAACGAGATAACTCGTTAAATCGCTGATCATACCCAGCAATACTCATATCACCATGCTCAAGTATGTAGAACTCTGAAATGCCAGCGTCCCTGTAGCTCTAAGGGAAGTACTGATTAAAGAAACGCTCCTGGAATGATGACCAAAGAATTGGAGACTCCAAAACTGTCCTCTTGGCCATATCCCACCAATAATCTGCCTCGCTCTGAAGTAGGTGAGCTACAAGTGTCACCCACTGATCTTTGTGACACTTCATCGCGTCCAAGGTCTTCTCTATAGACCTGAACCAAGTCGGCCTATGAAGGAATCAACGTGCTGGAAAATGTAAGGAGTTTGTACCTCTGAAGCTGCTCTAAGTAGCTGTGCTCCCTGTGCACTGGGCTCCTAGCCTGCAGAAAGGAAGTGGCAAAACTCTCCATAAACTATCTTATCTCGGCTGAAACACCTGAAGCTGCTTGTACTGGTAAAACTCCTGGGTGTCCTGGAAGTACTGGAGTAGGTAGGGTACCCTGCTGAAGGTGAACCCCTGGTGTTACTCCCACGCTAACCCCAGCCTCAGAAACTATCGGCTTAGTTGGCAGGATCGGAACGGACCCCGAACTCTCCTGACTGACCACTGGCTTATTAGCCACTGCGCCACTGTGCAAACCCTGACGAAAACCTCCTCGGATTCCACCACGGGTTCGAGCACGACCTCTGACTCTGTCACCTCTGGCCATCCGTTACGAATAAGGAAATACAACTCATAACAGATAGGGAAGGATTAGAATAGGAAAGGAATTTGATAAATATAAAAATCTAAAAAGAATCGATCCTAACTCCGTCTAAAGAGTAACTCGTCATGTGATCTGTAATAACAGAGATAAGGATTTACCTTACGCTCTGATACCAATTCTATCACGCCCCAAAATCTGGTAATCGGTAGCTTGACCAATTACTAGATTCTAAGTAGTGCAGGTTGTCAAATCCAAAGATTCTACCCCACAAATAGCCAAGCCGTAGACAAATTCTGGCTCGGCTATTCACAATAGCAATAATCATCAGAGTAAAGAAATGAAATAACAATATAGCGGAAGCGAAAAACATATATACATATCTGACATAAATATATACAATGTCCAAAATAAGGTACAACAACATACGCTGAGATAACAACAAAAGTCTGAACTAAAATTGGTCGGCAGCGTCAACTTCTCCAAACACTGTTGAGGCTCTCAGCAACTCAAACTACTCAACCTCTGAAAGAGGGGAAACAATGTGAGAGTGAGCAAAACCATAGCTCACTGAATACCGACATGTTTAAATAGCATACTAGTAAACAAATACAAACAAAGGGAGTGAAGAGAAACAGATTGAGTAAGTTTAAGTAGAATAATAGTAACTAATAGATTCATGATCCAAGTAACTGAGTAGTAAGAACAGAAAGGAAACATAAGAGTAACCGGAGTAAGAATAAGGAATATAAGAATAGAAGGGAATGTGATAATGAGGGAAAGATGCAATGATATGCCAATGATGTGATATGTGCTAAGTTCTAAATGCTAAATGAGTTGATGTTGAAAATGAGATGCAAACCTATTATAATAATTAATGGCTGATCAACCGCTAGCATGTTTGACTTAAAGACATCTGTTAAAGGGATACAATGGGTACAATTTTTGTCAAGCTCGACCAAGCTAGTGGATTCTCACTTGATCAAAGTGTTCTGAGCTTTTCAACCCACGGAGCCAACGTCCGAACTGTATTTCATTCCGAGGAGTTTCAACCTCAAGGATAAGCCCTGTACCGGATTGTAAATACTTTCTCATACCTTCCCACACTCCCAGATGGGTTTATAAGGTATGATAGTATCCATCCTGGACCAACCTACTATTTCAATCCGATGTAGGACTCCTGCGATCCTATCGGAGGTCAAGCGATGTAGAGCTTTGTTATGTATCTGATCTCGATAAGTTACATGAGTTTGCATGATTTGAAAGGATGCAGCAGATCCCAAGGATCATAATGTAAGAGCCGTGAACCCAGCAAACAAACATAGGATAACCACCTGCAGAAGAGCATGGCAACAATCCTAAACAAAATGCTCAATGACTCGGTTGCACTACCTAAACCGATGAAACAGCAACCTAACCGTCATCGCAACTAAACAACCTCAGTCTCTAGAAGACTGAACCCAACAATAAGAATACAACTACTAGTAACTACACTAACAACTTCTAACAAAACCCAAAGCCAATGTAACTATAGTAACTAAAGAGTTAACAATTATACGGAGAAGTAATATGAAAATAAGCCCTAACTGATCACAACGCCTCTATGCTCAGAGTACTACTCAAATCAACATCTATTATCTAGTAGAAGAATTTAGAAATGAAGGCAAAACTCTCTTGAAGGAAATCCTGAGTCCTTAGGAAAACCAACCCGGAAACCTAACTACGATCCGCGGAAAAGAAAATGGAACGCCTGGTAATCTAACACACACTAGGAACAACAAACAACCAACAATTTAAGGAAACGAGAATAAAATCTAAACCCAAGAAATCAAACCCTAAGCCAAATTAAGCGGAATTGATGGAAAGGAATAAGGGATTTACTTACCGAGGATAGGAGAAGAGATCGCGGCGAAGCTGAGGGAGAATCCACGAGCGAAGAAGAAGGTTGGATTAGGAGTGAGGAGGAGAGATGAAAAGGTTAGGGAGAGAAGAGAGTGAAGGAGTGAAGAGAGGAGTGAAGAAATGAAGTATGTAAACCCAGACGCAGCTAAAATCGCTCCTCTGTTCGAACATGAAAGATCCTGTTCGACCAGGACATGGCTTGTTCAAATAGAATGTTGCAGGAATGAAAGAGAACTTCCCCTGGAAGATCCTGTTCGAATTGACATAGTCCTGTTCGATCAAAACTGGTTTGTTCGAAAACTGGACTTACCAGAAAAGCTAAGGAATTGCTGGGAGACACCACGGACCACCCCGGGCACCCCAGAACTCCACAGACCACCTCCACCACCTCACAAATACTTCTACGAACCCGACCGAGGTTCCCCAAGGTGAACAAGCCACCTCTACCTCCCCTCGGCAACCAAAACGCCTAAGCCCCCAAAAAGGAATCCTTTCCTCGGGCGACCCCGGAAATCCACCGGCCACTCCAGCGGTTTACCGAAACCACCTCAAATCAGACACACAACACATAAATACCACTACCAAACTTTCTGCAGGCTCCCAAGGCCACAAAACTACCTCTAACTCCAAAACACCTCCGAACCGCCCAAAACTACTAAAGGAATCTAATACTAAACCACCGAAAGGAATAAATGGATGCATAAAGGATGAGTAGAATGGATGAAAGAGTACATGCGGAAAATGAATGCGGAACTTAACGTGAAGGAAAGGAATCTAATATGCCAATGATATTTGGAATAGGATTAATAGTAAATAATAGGAATAATTAAATACGGGTCATTACAGTGTGAGACTATTTGGCCAGGTGTCATCATGGCTGCTTCCAAGTACACGTCTATGGGGATATTTTGTGCTATGGAGAAAATGAGCTGTCGCGATATTCTACATATATATTCTGTTGTTCGCATAAATATTTTATGAGGAGAATCTGTGGGGTGATTGATTCTACGGAGACCTCCCTTTTTTCAATAAGTAGGGCTTCCCTGCTATTGTTATTTGCATTGCTTTTAAGTTGTTGCCTTAGAGAATGGTGAGGACTCGCTCTCAGCGTACGCAGCAGGTACAGATGGCAAGTTTCAGATCAAGATTGCAGAATTCCGTGAACGTTATTTTTGATACTTGCTGTATGATGCTGCACTTTTGGAGTGGCCATTGAATCTGGTTGGTTTGGATGATGAGGCAGGCATGTTAAGCATGATCACTTTGTTTGGTGTAGCATATTTCAGAAATCTCTATTGGATCCCCGTGTGCGAGAGCTGACTGTATGACAACTCTCGTACGATAAGATCGTAGAAGAGGATGGAAGGGCGGCGAATGGGGAGTTAATTCTGTGTGGGCAATCAAACCATCGGGGTTGCTTTAGATGTAGCTGGGGTGCTCGGTGAGTTCAAAATCATGAGACTTTGTTGAAAGTAATATGTTAGTTGGTAATATGTTGTGGTTTTTTTAATAAATGTAAGATGAGAGATCGGGGGAGAATAAAGTATGTTGTGTTTTAATCTGATTTGAATAAAGTATTATATAATATTTGATGTGTACAGATATTGTTTATGACAGCTGTAGGACTTTAACAACTGTAGGGATATCTTCAAATTTTAAAATTTGACCTATTTTTAGGAATGGTTGTACGGTCTTGGTAGAGTATAAGTAAGATGATTGGCTGTTTTTGGTACTGAGCTGAGAAAAGGTGTAGGGTTGGTAATGATAGATAACAAAGATAAACATGATGGTGTCAAATGTTATCACAAGAGTCATGATGATGTTGTGAAGCGAAAAGACATGCCTGTAGCAGCAGTGGGGATGACCGACACGTGTCAGAATGAGCCATTGTTTTAGAAACTGAGGAAAGTATAAAAACTCGTCACCCTCTCCCTCATAAATTGTCTACAGCTTCAGAGAGAGAAAAAGTGTACGCATATCACTATTAAGAAGAAGAGGCGTGAGTGATGATTACGTTTTGAGAAGAAAATCTTCATCAGGCGATAGGAGGTTGTCGGAGAGACGACAGGAGTACTCGTTATCGAAGAGACTTCTGGGTAAAGCAGATGATTGCTGTTCAGCAAGTACAAGTTGGCGATGCAAAACTTTTGTTTGTTTGATTTAGGAAGTATTCTATGTTATGAAGTAATTGTATAGTCGGTTTTAGATACTGAAGTTTTCAGGGGATTTTGAAAATAATAAAAGGGAGAAAGTCTGTAATGTAAGATTTGTGGTATATATTGTTTTTAGAGAGAAAAAGTATGTTTGTTGGGAAATTTTAAAATATTTTGATTTTGGTCTTTTGTTCTGGGATTCGGGGAAAGAAATGTGTTGACTGGGTAGAAAGTAGGTTTGTTTATTATGTTTATGACGTAGTGATAATGATAAAATATATCTATGTATCTGTAGGTTTAGTATGCGTTCTAAACCTAATATTCATACTAGTAAGTTTGTAGTCTCGCTTGATTCCAAAGAAACGTTGTCTTTCGGGAGGGAAAACGAGAGTAGTATAATGAAGGAAATAATTAATATTGTGGGGGCAACAACAGAGGTAGCGGGGCCCAGTAGATCTGAGGGTGTGAAAGAGAAGGAGGATGAAAGGGAGTAAGAGAGAGTTTTTATCATATACCAACAGGGGATGGATGTAGGGAAGGAGTACTTAAGATATAAAAGGAAATGTCCATGAGAGTGAAGTAGGTATGTGGAGGACCAAGGTCTTTGGTTTGGAGCCTATGTCCCCGAAAAAGGGAGGGAAACAATGTATTATCAAGTTCCCTGTTTAGGAAAATGGAAGAAGGATAGAGGTATTAGTGAGGGGGTGAACCTTTCATATTATAATGGGTTCGGGTTATCAGGCCCAAGTGGGGATTTTTATGTTTCTTAAATCAGGCCTTGGGATTCCACTGACCTTCTTTCAGAAAGGGGTTATAAATGCATTACAGTGCTGCTTTGCCCAATTGAATGGGAATGTTTACGAGATGATGATGGTATGTGAGGCACTGAACGAAAAATGGAAGATGGAAGGGACAGCGAAGCAGTTCGCAGCTGATGATGCTTTGTAATTTTATAAATTTAAGTATATAGAGGGCTTAAATAGTGGTTACCTGTATAGTGACTCAGCAAGGCCAAAATTCTTTAATTTTGAGTCTGCGGGTAGACCATGGAACGACCATCTTGGGCGGGTTGAGGGCAGCTGTTTGGAGGTTCCAGATGAACCAGTGCTCGAGCAGAACTATAGATATTATAATTTGAGTAAGTAATGTTGACCAACCTTCGAATAGTTGATGGCTATGTCCTTATGTCAGTATGACTGATATTCATGTTCTTTTGTATTGACAGAGCCCAAACCGTTAGTTACTCTGGATAAGACTAGTCTATTCAATTATGTTGCTCGCGACCTAGACGAGCTAACAGAGGTAATCAGTGAATTGGGTATCCGAAGAGATAAACGAGTAGATTCGATAGTGCTAAAAGTTCAACGAGCTCACAAAAAATGAGCTATGGCCGAGGGAAAAGTTGTAAAGGCTGTCACTGACTTGCTGAGTCCCCCACCTTTTGTTCCTCAAACTACCAAGCGGCTTACCCATAAAGCTTGTAAGCTAGCACAACATATTGGCTCGGTTGTTGGGGTTGTGCTCGCAGAACAAGAGATCGTAAAGCCTGTTGTTGGTGGCATGTAGGAAAAACTTGAAGTGAGCGTGCCCGCGCTTGGGGACATTGAGAAAAGTTTAAAGAGGAAGCGACCTGTTGAGGGGGATTGTGACCGAACTGACCCCCATGCTACTATCAAGATGAGATATTTAGAATGGCGGTATTGTCATATGGCCGGGACTGATTCGCAAAAGCTCGATGATTAGTATCATGAGCACACGTTCGCAGTATGTGGTTTAAAAAACTGTTTACTTGATGTTGCTTGAGAATTGAGTGAAACTGTTGAACTGATTCTTCTGTTTTGTTATATTGGCAACTATCTATAATGCTGAAGGGGGCCAGACAATGTTTGGACAAGAGAGGCCAATAATTTAAGGCTCTGACTCTGAAATTCGAGGTTCAGTTAGCTCATGTGAAGGAGCTCGAAGTTGACCTTCAGTCGGAGAGAGAGAGAGAAGGGCTGCGGATGCTACCGCGGCTATAAAAAAGTACAATGAGCTGTCAGAGAATGATAAGCTCATGTCTGAAGCGGTTGCGGCAGCCTTAGTGGAAAGGGATCACATCATCAATTTGTACTATTATTTCGGGTTGAGTGTTGATGATGTGGATTTGGCTCAGAATGGTAGGTATGCGGAGATAGAGCTCCCTGCTGAGGAGGAGTAGATGGGTGATGATACTGCTGGTGTGACTGAGAAAGTTTTAGATCATTCTCAAGGTAGTGTGGAGGTAGTCCGTACTATTGGGCAGACATTGGACCCTCTGTTGGAGCGTGTTAAAACAGTTCTCTCTCTAGGGAAAGCACTGAAATCTCCTTCCGAGGTAGACATTAGCAAGCCTCTTTAAGCGTTCTGTGGTATCTTATCTTTGATTTTACAGTTCGTATGACTTAGATTGTGATAGTACTCTGTATAATCATACATAATTTTTTTCTTTTGAGTGATATTTTAAAATATGTTGCTCATGAATGTTGGTATTGAAATAAGATATCTATAATCTGTAAAGGAGATAGAGCGTTTGAAAAAAATGAACTATGAGTTGGAGAAGTCGCTAAGTAAAGCGAGGGACTCTGTGTCCCGTATTCAACAAGTACTTAACAAAATTGAATACGAAAGAAGGTAATTTAAGTTAAATTCAGAGAAAACTTTTAAAGAGTTATATGATCTGTAATATAAATATACTAAGATAAAAGTAAAAAGAGATGAAGTGTTAAGAAAGGAAGAGGAAAAGGGAGGATTAGTTAGCAAACTGAGAGAGTTGGTATGTTTTAACGACCTGAGTGATAAGGCGAGGTATCAGAGCATGCTATTAGATTTGACCTTATACTTTGAGGTCGAAATAGATAGTGAACGAGGGTTAAAAGAGGCTTACGTAAAGCTATTGAGAGAGAGAGGTATAGTTCTGAACCCAGCTTCAGTTATGTTTTTAGTTCAAGAAGCACGCAATCATCATAGTTTTGAAGCAAAATAATATTCTACTCGGGCTGGTGTGTCTGTTGTCTTGGGTGATGTAGAACCTTTATTTGATGTTTTTGGCTCTATGTAGGATCGTAGGGCCATGAGGATTGTGTTTTTTAGGATAAGGAAAGAACAAATAGAGGTTCAATCGCAATTAGAGGGTGAGGTAAAGGGGTTACAAGATGAGCTATCACAGCACGTAGAGCAAAAAGTATCTTTAGCAACCCGGCTGTCAAAAGAAGTGGCTGCTCGAATGAAGGTGGAGGCGGGACTGAGGGCTTTAGGGGTGCTTCTAAAAAATATGCGGCATCGGTTGCATGAAAGGTTACTACTCGAACGAAGTATGAGCGTCACATAGACAGTGTTATTGAGTTTTATGGAGGAGAACTACTAGGGTTGAGATCATTTTTAGGAAGTTCGTAGAGAAATGTGGGAAGGATTTTGAAATGGAGAATGCCAAAGTAGAAAACTTGTGGTTTATCCGAGGCGGAGGGGGAATTGCTGGTGACCACCCCCTTCCTAGGTTGCGGGGGGGGGGGTCGTCAGAAGAGAATGAAGTTAAGTGTCTGATACCACGAACGCATCGTCAATCACGCTAATAGGAAGTTGGGGACTTTATCACGCCGACAGACATGCAGGTATCGTCTGGGAAGGCGTTCAGAGGCAAACTGCGATCGTCTCCTATCCAGAAGAATCGCAAATAGAGTAGTTTTGTCTTCTTGTGACTAGTCCTTCATACTGTTTTATGATAAATATATTTTATGTGTATTGTGAGAACAAAATGGTGTATCTAACTTGTGCAGATGCCATATTCTTGATGAAGTTTTATTAACTGTTATATGTGATCTGTTGTTATGAAAAACAAAACTGTTGTAAATGTAATCTATTATGCATAGGTGAACCTTTCTGTCATACAAGGTCATTACGACGCATTACGTATCGAGAAAAAACAACTGCATGTGGAGCTAAGATCGAATCAGTTTGTCATAAAAGGTGTAATTGAAGCAAAAGAAAAATTGAGGGCAGAAATGATTGAAAAGTAGCATGAGAAAGAAGCAGTATTGTCTGCTAGTTTGAGAAGAATAGAGAGTTTAGAAGAAGAGATAAGGGGAAAGTGCGTCGAGGTTGGAAGTGGCTCGAGGCGAGCAGGTCAGGAAAGTGTTGAATTGTTGTCGGTGAGAACGCAAATTGTAGAACAGTTAGTTGCATTAGAGGATGAAGGAACTAATGTGAAGGAGTTACAGTTTCAAGTAAATTTGCATTCAGCAGAGTTAAATGATGCTAGAGCTCGTGCTCACAAATACGAAGTGCTGTGGTTGGTTTACTGGGTTATGGGAAAGAAGGTGAAGGAGGTTTTTTCCCAACAGAATGAAGCCCTAAAGGAGGACTGGAACAAAATATGCGATCTAGAGCAGCTTTTGCAAGCGCGGCACTTGAATATTTTGGAACATCAGTCCAAAAATGACAGACTTCGGAGCGCGAATATGAAGCTGGAGGAGGATCTGCTGCATTTGGAGATAAGCTATGATACAAAGAGGGTATAGTGTGCAGGTTATGAAAATTTGGTGTCTTTGATTTACCATATGGAAGATTTCATGACAGTACTGGAAGCTCGGAATCCAGATGTGCGCCGTGCGAAAGAACGAGTAGACAATTGCTGCAAGTAACTAGAAGATGCTCTGAAGGAAGCATAGCATAAGTTGAGCGAGCTTCTTCTTAGTATGCAGGTAAAATATGAGGCGGGTGGAAGTCGCGAAATGGTGATGGTCGCAGTAGTATCGTTCTTTGTGGCTGAATTGAAGAGACTGGAAGCGGAGAGTCAGAGGGTATATGATGGTTTGACTTCTCAAGGTGCTGAATGCGAGATGGATGTAATTTGAACTGTATTTTTAGAACCCATGATCTCCCGGATTGGATCGTTTAAGCAGAGAATGATTACAGAGGGAAAGAAGATTATTGTGGGAAGGATGCCCGAATTCATGTGTCAGAGCTTACGTAAATGCGGTGTAAAGGACTTGACAGGACCTTTTATAGTGGATAATGAGTTAAGTGACAGCTCTAGTGAAGAATGAGCAATGATTTGTATCTATACGGACAATGGATAAGAAGAAATATGTATGTGCAAAGAAATTGCTAAAGATGAATAGTGAACTATACTAACCGTGTGAGGTACCAATGATAATGTATGTAAAGCAGTGCGATATGTGATTGGGTCAGCCAAAGTGGTAAACAATCTGTGATGCATGAGATGATCTATTTGGCCGGAGTGACGAATGATCCGTGATGTAGTTTAGGTTATTGATTTGGTAGAAGCAACAAATGACCTGCAATCTGTTATAAAAAAATTGTAAGGTAATCGGACACCAGTATTTCATTGGTGTAAGATTGATGTACGGTGCATGCGTTAGATAGACCAGCTTGGCCGAAGCAACAAATGACCTGTAATCTAGTTTAGATGGTTGATTTGGCTGAAGTAACAAATAACCTGTAACCTGTATATAAAAATTTTATAGGGCAATCGAACATAAGTATTTCATTGGTGTAAGATTGATATACGGTGCATGTGTTAGATAGATCAGTTCGGCCGAAGCAACAAATGACCTGTAATGTAGTTTAGATGGCTGATTTGGCCAAAGCAGCAAATGACCTGTAACCTGTATATAGGAATTTTTGTAAGGCAATCAAACACAAGTATTTCATTGGCATAAGATTGACTTACAGTGGATGTATTAGATAGATCGGTTTGGCCGAAGCAACAAACAATTTGTAATGTATTAGACGGTCAATTTGGCCAAAGCAATAAATGTTCTGTAATATGTGTATCATAATTTTGAAGGACAATCGAACACAAGTATTTTATTAGTGTAAGATTGACGTACAACGAATGTGTTAGATAGATCAGTTTGGCCGAAGCAACAAAGGATCTGTAATGTATTAGATGATCAATTTGGCCAAAGAAGCAAATGATCTGTAATCTGTGTACCGTAATATTGTAGGGCAGTCGAACACAAGTATTTCATTGGTGTAAGATTGACGTACAACGAATGTGTAAGATAAATTAACTTGGCCAAAGCAACAAATGATCTATAATGTATTAGATGATCAATTTGGCCAAATTAACAAACAATTTGTAATCTGTGTATATTAGAAAAGTACTCAGTTGTCTGCTTTATTGATGTGAGCTCGTCATACGAAATGATAGGCTAATTTGGAAAAAAATACATTATGACGGATGCGTTATCTATGATAAAGCTTCAGTCTCCTAGTGTTTCAAGGATTAGGTATGCGCTCGCCATGTTCAGTGGCGAGGTCGTAAGAGCCGAGGCTACTTTTTTCGATGATAATAAAAGTACCTTCCCAGTTTATGGATAATTTCCCAGCATTAATCTCTTTGCGGTGTTTGAAAATCTCCCGGAGGACCAGATCTTTAATTTTGAACTCTCTATGCCGAATGCGTTTGTTATAAGATCGGGCTAAAGTTTGGAAATATCTTCCCAAATTCATGACTGCTTTGTTTCGAGTCTCCTCAATCCAGTTCATATTGCATGCTAACTGGAATTTATTTTCTTCATCAGTCATAGTATGGTCACGAATAAGGTGATGATACTGGGTAGGGATGATTGCATTGGCACTGTAAGCCAGCTTGAACGGTGTGCATCCAGTTAAAACTCGGGGGGGTAGTTTGATAGGCTCATAACACATGTAGTAACTCCATTACCCAATTTCCTTTCTTTTCTGTTAGGCACTTTTTGATTCCATCGACGATAGTGCGATTAGTGATCTCGGCTTGGCCATTCCCTTTTGCGTAATATGAGTTTGAAGGGGATTATATGATGTTGTGCTGATTTTGAAATTCAACGAACTTGGAGCCAATGAATTGAGGTTCATTGTCGATCCTGATGAGGTGGGGGCAGTCAAAACGAATGATAATGTTTTCCCTGATGAACCTGATGACTTCATCTCTTGTGTGCGGCATAGGGGAACTGCTTCTACCCACTTATTGAAGTAATCAATTGTAACTAAAAGATGTTTTCATTTTCCTGGTACAGTAGGAAACTTACCGACAAGATCGAGGGCCCATCTTTTAAATGGCCAAACAACGTTGTTAGAATGTAGTTCTAAAGCTGGGGCTCGAATTTGGGGACCATGGCTTTGATAGGCATTGCATTTTCTTGCGAACTTGATTCCTTGAGCTTTCATTTTAGGTTAAAAGATGCCTTGGGTAAGAGCTCAGTTGGCTGGAAATCTTCCTGTTGTGTGGGAACCACAAGTGCCTTCATGTAGCTCGCGTAGGAATTTTTGAGCTTCTATGTAAGATAAGGATTCAAGATATGGCCCTGTGACCGAAATTTTGTATAAGAGACAATTTTCGACGATGTAGCGTTTGGCGTTATCAAGTACACATCTTCTTTCAGTGGGGTCTTGAGGGAATTCGCCATTGAATGTGTTCTTGGCACCGATATATTTGTGGAAAGGTCACCTCCAATCGTCCTCATCCTCTTCACCGCCCCCAGTATTGACATAATTCTAACTTATGATGTTAATGTTGGGGGTTTATATTACTTCGATCTTGAGATAACTAGCCTTTAAGCCAAAGATACCTGCGAGATACGCGATGGAATCAGAATGTCTATCTTCTCCGCGTGGCAAATGTTTGATTAAAATTTTCTTGAATCTGCTCATTCTGACAGCTAATACGGCTGCATAATCGATCATTTTCCCATTCTTCTAGAATATTTTTGTGTATTGGTTTATAATGGGCGAAGAGTCTGTATATACGGATAGTTTGGATATGCTAATTTTGAAAGCCATGTCTAAACTATAAATCATTACCTTGTATTCTACTGCATTGCCGGTAGCTTTGAAATTTAATTGGATTGCTTTCTCAATTCTGTCGTTAGAAGGTGTGATCAGCTCGATTCTGATGCCTGATCCTATAGGTTTGGAGGATCCATCAGTTAGGAGATGCCAACCCCTTTGTATTATCCAGTCTGCCTTTTCTTTGACTTGTTCCGCATGAATATCTGTACTATCTTCTTCCCAGTCAGGATCTTCCACGTGGAAGTCTGCAAGGAAATTAGTTGGAGCTCGACCCTTTTCTGAATGTCTGGGCTTAAATAGGATGTCGTGCTCGCCAAGAGTAACTGACAATTATTGGACTCGTCTAGATTTTTCTCGTTTAGATAACATTTCACGTAGAGGGTAGTTAGTCACTACTCGTACTGAATGGGCCTGGAAGTATTGTCTCAATTTTTGTGAGGTATATATGAGAGCCAAAAATAGTTTTTCGATCTTGTTGTATCGGGATTCTGCTGGAGTAAGAGTTTTACTGATGAAGTAGACTGGTTTCTCGGTCTTCTCATCAAGCCGAATAAGAACAAAACTTAATAATTCTTTAGTAACCGCAAGATAGATGGTGAGTTCTTCTCCTTCGCTAAGTGTACTCATCACCGGTAGTGAACCAAGTAAAGTTTGAGCTGCTGATAAGCTACTTCGCATTCCGTTGTCCATTCAATCTCGTGGCCTTTCTTAGGCTTTAATTTTGTTGTCCCCTCACGCAATAAGTTGAACAACTATCGAAAGTGATCCGACGATTTTGAAATAAAATGGTTTATCACGGCAATCTTCCTTACTAACTTTTGGGCGTCTTTCTTCATTTTTGGGGACGACATAGATAATAGTGCCCATATACGATCCGGATCGGCTTCTATACCGTACTTGCTGATTAAGTGGCCCAAGAATTTTCTTGATTGAATTCCAAACTGGCATTTATCAGGGTTAAGTCTCATCCTGTAGAGGTGAAGGATATCAAAGGCCGTGTGTAAATCTGTGATATGGTTTTCTTTCTTAAGATTTTTGTACAACATATCTTCGATATAAACCTTCATTATTTTCCCGAGGTGATCTTTAAACATTTGGGTCATCAATCGCTGGTAAGTAGCTCCAGCGTTCTTGAGATTGAATGGCATGACTTTGTAGCAGTAGATGCTGTACTCTGTAATAAAGGTTGTTTTCTCTTGGTCGTCAGGTAGTATAGGTATCTGGTTGTAGCCTGACGCGGCATCCATCATAGACAAGAGCTCGTACCTTGATGTAGTATCGAGCAAGTCATTTATGACTGGAAGTGCGAAACTATCATTCGGAGTATGCCTGTTCAGGTTGGTGAAATCTATGCAGACCTTGATCTTCCCGTTCTTCTTGGGTACTGCTATAATATTTGATATCCACTCTGGATTAATGGCTTTGCGGATAAAACTGACTTCGATGAGTTTTTCAATTTCCTTGTTGACTTCATCGCGAAGTCTATGTATTAAGGTCCTCTGTCCCTATTTGATAGCTGCGACTTTTTCTTTCAAGTTGAGTTGGTGACAGGTCAGGTTCAGATCGATACCCTGCTTCTCGTGAAACGTCTAGGCAAAGACATCACTATTTTCTTTAATAAACTGGATAAGACTATCGCGCTCTGCTGGGGGAAAATGGGTACCAATATTTGTCTCACGCTTCGGTCCACTGATTTCAACGTATTATGTGGCCCTCGCGGTGGGCAGGTGTTGCCCCGCAATGTTGATGGTATAGTTTTTTGTAATGTTCCCTGTTATTTTCTATAATTTCTATGCAAGTTGATGTTCAGAAGATTCTGGTACAATGACGATAGAATTTTTGCATGCTCGTGCAAATTTCTGGCTTCCTTTTATCTCGTAAATGCAACCCTCCCACTCAAAATCTAATGTCAGTGGTAGGTTGATGGAATAGCGTGCATATTGTGTAACCAACAATGTCCCATGATCCCTAAATAACAGGACTTTCTATTGACGATATAAAAGATGTCGTCGAGTGTTACAGGCCCTGCGGTGATAGGAAGCACGATCTTTCCTACGCGCTCCTCCTTGGACCCATTAAAGCCACATATATCAACATTGTTGGGCTGGACCTTATCGACCATACCCATCTGGTTGATCATACTTTGGAAAAGGAGTTCGATAGTGTTGCCAGTATTGACCATCATTGTATGAAGTACCACGTTCTGCATTTTCAACATGATCACCAAGGCATCATGGTGGGGGTAGTTAACATGCCGGGCGTCGCAATCGTCGAAAGAGATCCCGATTCGCTAAGAGCAGGATACCGGGATTAAACGAGCATCTTTGTCATGCATGGAAAATTTTCGACATTGGGCGAATTGCCTTCGTTTGCTTCTGTTTGACTCTTTAATGACCTGGGTCTCCACGAGATGGCAGAGAAAAATATGGTACAAATGTTTCTCAGTTATGGGCTCTTCGACTGGTACAGCTTCAGTGGGGTTTTTGTAACTCCCATTCCTATAACCCTCCACATCCATTATATACTCATACATTCGTCCATCTGCGAAGATGCACTCTAATAAATGTTGTAAGGCAAATCATTACTCTGCCTTATGATGTCGAACCTTATGGTGGATGTAGTATGATTTGCTCTCAATCGGTTGAAGGAACTACGCATTTTGAAAGAACCTGTCCTTCTGTAAGATAGGATATATGTTGGCTATAGTCACATTCAACTTTGGAAGGGAAGGTTGAGGCAAGTTACTCCTCTTCCGAGGTCTCTCGTCGTTGGACTTGGTACATTTTCTATAGTCTCCTTGATCTGATGTTTGATTAAAATCGGATTGGTTTGACTAATCTCGAGCTATCAGTGTTGATTTCAGAGGTTTTCGATTATCGGATACCATCCGTTCCAGGTCGATGTATCCGTTGACCTTTTCGATCATGTCTTCCTACATTGCTGGTTTGTTGAGGACGAGGTACTCCATTCCTCAACCATCAACGAGTAAGGCGCTGGTGAAAGTAAAAATAGTTATATTCTGGTCGAGTCGATCTACCTTCCGGGCAAACTCTAGGAACTTTTTGGCAAATGTCTCAAGCTTTTCCCTGGGCATCTGTTTGAGGCCAAAAAGAGAATATAAGTTCCCTTTTTTATCTCTGTTGTGCGAGTAATTTTGTCGAATAGTTCACGTAGTTGTTCGAAAGTTGTGATAGATCCTTCAGGCAGTGTGTGGAACCATCATAAAGGTTTGCTCGACAAGGTGGCAGGAAAGAGCCGGCATTGAATATGGTTGGATATGGAATACAGGCCCAGAACATCCTGAAATTCATGAACATGTTCAGCAGGATTAGTCCCATTGTACTTTTGGATCTTCGGAGCGTGGAACCCGGTGGGGATTTCCCCATCTAAGAGCTCTTGGGCGATCGGGCTCTTCTCTAGTCTGCTGTGGATCCCTTTAGTCGGTGTGCGGGCTTCGAGCAATTCTTTGATCAGCTTTTCGACATATTCCTGCATGACATATTATCGAGCCATGGCGGTTGGTCGTGTGACGCATCCTTCTACAGGGTTGTGGTCGCTACTCCCGTCGCTTAGACGTTCCTTTGCCAGAACTTGAACTCTTCGAGATAGATTTTTAGCCTGTCTGGCTCTAATCGGGCTGTCATCTACTTCTAGTTGGATCTCTTAGATCGGGACGGGGTCCATATCCTGCTGTTGACGGTTAGATCGAAGCGTACCTCCTGCGTTAATTCTTTTCAGAGGAGACCCTATCCTGTCATGAACGGAAATCCGTTAACCCTTGGGTTTATGGCTTTGTTTTTCTGGGCAGCGACCTGCTGGCCCTATAAGACCTTTAGCGTGTCCTGCTCTTTCGTGAGTTGTTATTCCAGAGCTGCATGCTTTTTTTGTTTCTGAATTTAGAGTGGCCCTCAGGTTTGCTAAAACTGTGTTCTCTTCCACCTGGATGTTCTGCGTACTTTGACCTGGAGGTGACATTCTTCGAGGGAGAGAAAAAAAGTGATCAGCAACATTTGAGACAATGGGTTTGAGAACTTAGTTTCTCACAGACGGCGCCAAATGTAATGGCCTAATTCAGGGATTCGGAATTCGCCTTTATACCAGATATACTCAGAATGTTTAAGCACAATAGATAGCTAACAACAAGATGGTTTAGCGTGGAAAACCTTTGAATAGGTCATAAAACACGACCACTCTTGAGGATTTTGTTAAAGTGATGGTGATCTTACTGAGATTTCTAATCTATTACAATGAGTATTCTGAGAATCTAAGATAGTGAAATATAAATCTTTTCTATGTCGAATGTTCCTCTCTTTCATCCGCAGTTCTCTAGGTCTTTTTATAGGTCCTCTGATATAACCATTTGATGACCATAAAGTTCCTTAATGAAGGACGTTACAAAGTGAGTGTGAGATATTCTTTGACCAGGTTATGTATCGTTCTGATGTTAACTATTGTTCAACAGCTCTATTGCTGACTGTGTGCTTCGTGTAGGTTAAACCGTTGGTGCAGAGGTCGAAAGTGACATCTCGAACTGAGTAGAGTTGGTTACGTACTAAAGTCAAAAGTGACATCTTGAACTAAGTAGAGTTGGTTACTTCTTTGGTCGTACTTCCTGTATGCTGATGAGATCGAGGACGAAGTCTGAGTCCGTGATATGAAATAAGCAATTACAGTAGGTATAGCAGAAAGTAAATAGTTTGAGCTAGACCACTACAAAGAAGATAGTGAGTTAGTGTAGTTTAGAAGCGTGTTTACCAATCTATATGGGCTGAGGTCATTGAGATTCTCTGTTCTCATTTGAAAGCGGTAAGGATAGGAAAAAGACCTCTAAGACCTCTTGTTCTAGTTCATGTAGCAGGTGGCCTTAGACAAGGGTATAGATGAGCCATATAAGTAGTTAGAGGCTGATGACTTCCTTCCCTAGGTATGAATATTCGTCAACCCTTATAAATCCGATGTCAGGAAGAGATGAGGAAGGACCAGAGTCGCTAACTTGCGTACGGTGAAGCTAAGGATCCTAGAGGCTTTTTTGTAGAGCTAAATAAACCAATGCTCTCACAAGATTGACATCAAGATAGGCTATGACATAGACCAAATCTAGACATATAGCACCCTTAGCTACTGCTTGGGATGACTAGTGTAAGTTGGTTGATGTTTGCAGATAGTAGGAAGCTCTCAAAGGACCGGAAAAGCGTAAGCCCCTAGGCGGGAGCAGCTATAGCATAGGTCAAATTGAGCATCAAGGTAAAAAGGAAGAAGGGTAGCTTGGAAGACGGATTTAAAAGATGGGGAGCAAAAGAATAACTATGCCCATGATTGCTTAGGTAAGGTAGCTCTCTGCTAGAGGGATCCAAGGTTCTGTTAGAGCTATTTTTTATTGAAAGAAAGTAGCAAGAAGCTTTATGTGTAGCTTAGAAGCATCCTAATCATTGGTAGGATCCTTGAGTAGACTAAGAAAGGAATATGAAAACATACCAGACTTTCTTTGTATTTCCCTACTGGCCGTAACAGTCGGGTACGGTACGCAATGAATGAGGCATTAGCTTTGTTATTGGTTATTTGTAGTGCGTCAGTCTATAGGATAGGGTATTCCTGCTTAGAGCAAAAGCGTTGACCAAATCACTTGCCTTCATTCTTTTACTCCCCATAGGTCCTATCTAACGAAAAAGCCAGGAAAAGCGTGAAAGGATGCAGCCGCCTAAGCAAACCTAATAGGTGGAGTCCTTATTCGCTAACGTTTCGAAGTAAAACTAGAACTTGTTTGCTGGCTCTAAGAGCATCTCCAACAGAGTGGTATGCTGTTAAGGTTTTCCCATACTCTTGCAAAAAAGCCCATCCAATAGGGGTATGGTGTTAAGCATACTCACCCTCATACCCCTCCAAAGTATACGAAACCTGAACTTGGCGAGGAGTATGCGCATATCGCCTAGGCGCTGAACCGTTCAGCGCCCAAGAAAAAATACATATCATTTAGCTTTTTGGTGTTAGGCGCTGAACCATTAAGCACCCACTAAAAAGATGTAATTTGTTGTTCGACCAAAAAGTATGCGATTCTAGAATACCGGATGGTAAATCGGAACAGCATACCACTCTGTTAGAGATGCTCTAAGTCTAAGGGTTTCAAAGGTAGTTAGAGCTAGATAGTCAAAAAAAGAGTATACGATGGAGAAGGATAGACAGTGCACTCATTGCCTATAAGAACAAAAGCTACGACACGAGCACTATGCAACTCAAGTCAAAAGCATGACTATATCCAAAAAACACCAACACAAGGCTCTCCCATCGCGTTCATATCAGGTGCATCCTAGGATTCTTCATGGTGCATCCTAGGATCCTTCATACGTCGAGCCAAAGTGTATTTTTGAAAACCTACGTAAAGTGCTAGGTAAACCCAAAGCGCAGCATACCTACTTAAAAAAAATAACTTTTTAGGTTGCGTGGTAAAAGAAAGGGATGACTTATAGCTTAGCAACAAACCCACTACAAGAACTATCATACAGGGCAAGCAACGCCTATAACTCTATCCTCTAAGCGTTTAGGGGAGGGATACATGGAGGGCGAAGTATGCGCATATGAAAGCCTATACCGAGGAAAGAGGAGTAGTTAGGGGCAAGATCTCCATGTTTTGGAACTTGCGTATGTTGGAGTTAAGTTGCATGCCTTAGATAGCAACCCGCTAAAACATACAGAAAGAAAGGGAAGATCTAAATGGGTCTTGGTAGTAGCGGTAAAGAAGAAAAGAAGTGAGGAATTCCGCCCCAACACAAGAAAGAAAACTCTATAGATCTGTTTCGACAATAAACGAAACCCGCTTGATGAATAACTGGTCAACTGAAGTCTTATGTTTACCCAACAAAAGGATACTCTTTGGCATCCACAAGGTACTGCGAGCATATCAGCCCTTAAAAAAAAACTACAAAAAGACGCCCTAAACTACGTTTTTTTTCGTTCGATCCTTATGTTATTACAAGTTTAAAAGGATTAGAGGATGTTGTTAGTGGCCTAATTGTTAGGCGACCAACGCATTCTCAACCTGCGTACACCGCTTCGATGACTATAGAGACAAAAAAGAGCTTCGACGCGTTGTTGTCATAATGTCTATGCTCGCAGTTCTGCCTTTCACCCTACGCTTAGTGAAATTATATTCTCTTTATTTTCTGATCTATCTGATGTTGGTTATAAATTCATGCGAGATGACTTGTTTTCCAAAGTCCTTAATGCTCTTATCATCATTCGAGGTCTCGTTGTGAAGAAGACAAAGCTAATAAGCGATTGTAAGAGGAATCTAAAGGATCTTCTGGACAGTCTTCTTTATAAAAGCAGCAAAAAAAAATGACAGTTTATTCGGACATGTATCTCAGGTTTACAGATCCATGGTGAGAAGAAAGGGCGAATAAGGAGAATGATGAGGTCTATACTCAAGTGACACTCTTCCCTGAACCAGAGGTATGCTATTAATTTTATCTTTTAGTTTTATTTAATCCCTTATACTAATATATAGCATAAATGAAACAATTTTAGTAGTATTGTGCAGATATGTCCTCAATTAGGAAGTTTTGTACAACTAATTTAGATTTTTCCTTGTTAATATGTCGGCATTTGGTAGTTGGTATTTAGAGCCTGAGGTAATTTGTCAGCTTGTTGATTCATTGATGACTGTTAAGTTTGATAGGATCTTTAAGTGCATTCATGGACAATGTGAAGTTATTTTTAGCAGCTTATTGTGTAGATGCCAGGAGGGTTTAAACTACAATTATCTTTTTGCGTTGAAGCACATGGAAGGTTTTCTAAAGGATATCAATTGCAGAGGTGCAACTGACAGTAATACTCATGAGATGTTTCACTCAGGCAGTCGATGCTATGGAGGTCTTATGAAGGATCCCGCAAAAGTTGGTGTTTTCAAGTTCTATTTGGGTACTAAAACATAACCCTTGTGGAATCATGTCATATGGTTTTTGCCACTATGTACAATGGGATTTTCTTAGTATGGATATGGTAGAGGGTAAGCTGAAATGAGTATTAAATGAGCTTAATTAAAATAGGTATGCTGCCTCCCCATTCTAAGTTTTGTAAAGATCAATCTTTTGCTTCCTGTGATTGTTTGTTCACGATGCTTACTCTGTGATGATTGTAGATGAGCCCAATTACAATGATTATGTGCTTCCCATGGTGTTGTAGGTTGCATTAGACTATATTGGCAAAAAAGGATCAATTGTTGGCATTACAAAAGAAAGGAAAATTAAGTATGTGTTGAAATCCTTCTTTGCTTGTTATTGTTTGTCTTTAGTTATTTGCCAAATATATTCTCAGAAAGGACCACTGCATTGTCTCCAGTGCAGATATACGAAAGAAATACTTCAAAGAGAAATGCTTCCTCATGTGGGCGTGAGGGAGTATTATGAAACCAAGAAAGCTTACTACTTTGGGTAAGTAATTTTCCCTTAGGTAATAGGCTCTGTGATAAAATCAAAAACTTGTTTGAACGTTCTTTTACTTCTGCTGCTTTTGCTAGATATATCATCCATCAACTTTTGTGTAAGCTTTGCCGAAGGCCTGAAGATGATAGGGACCATTACAACATTAAGAGACTAGATCTTGCCAATCCTTTACTTGGTGGTCTCTTCCAAATAGTTTGTTATCTTGAGTTTTTCATGGACACTTTCTTTTTGTTTATTGTGCACTATCTGTATTTGTGATTGTTAGTTCATGTATGCAGCTATTTAGAAAGTTACAAAGGGATGTGAGAGCAAGAGTCTAAAAGGTTCAGCTACCACTTAGTCAATATTTTTATTATATTTTTTTTAATGGTTCATGTCATGGCTGATCATTTTCTCATGTCACTGCAGTAAATAAGGGCTCCTATGTCATCCAAATAAAGTCATTTTTTACAATAATGACGTAAATTGGTCTTATTTTGGATTTTATCAAGAAAGTTCCCGTTAAAATTAATCTACACCAACTAGTTATAATTACGATATAATGATTGAACTTATATAAAAACTACAACAACGGGTTAATTATGGTCCCAGACGGATTCGATGAACTTACTTAGAGATTCGAAAATGGCAAAAAAATATATAATTTGGCTGATAGGCGTCTATAAACTGTGAAGTGTAGAATTCTGTAAATATATCTATTGGAGCCAATGTACAACATTTCTTACCATGGCTGTGGGCCTTTGTGCAGTTAGGAGTACCCTTAGGGTCGTTGTTCTTGGCAGCATAGTAGTTGGTACAATTTCCATTAGCGTTTACCCAATAATTTTTTTACAGTACCAAATGGCAAGCTTGTGAGCATTTTGACGTTAGTAATGACGAAATTATTATTATTTGTACTTTACCAAATGATTATTATTTGTACTTTGCCATATTGAGGCCTAAAACATCAAGTTATGATTTAATTATCTGATCCAACATTTAATTTAT
Organism: Kingdonia uniflora; assembly: GCA_014058105.1. NCBI lineage: Eukaryota > Viridiplantae > Streptophyta > Magnoliopsida > Ranunculales > Circaeasteraceae > Kingdonia > Kingdonia uniflora. Next base: position 21,955 of record JACGCM010000948.1, on the reverse strand, counting down.
TGAAGGAGTTAGGAAAGGACTTGAGCTACTAGTTAGATCAGGAATGTGGAAGTTCAAAATTGCATATAGGAGTGGGCCTTATAGCCATTGGCTGTATAACACCAATGACTTTGTAGGAAAATAGACTTGGGAGTTTGATCCTGATGCGGGCACTCCTGAAGAAAAAGCTCAAGTTGATAAGGCTCATGAAGAGTTCTACCAAAATTGTGCCTAACAGAGACGTTCTGCTGCGATTGCAGGTAAACAAGTTCACGTCGCTCTTTGTTTAACCCAGGGTCCATTACTAACCATTCTGCAACAACTTAGTTTATATTTTCCTTGACCTCAAATATACAGATATTGAAAGAGAATAAAGATAGTTATGATTTAACTATAGCCCCAATGAAGATTGGAGATGACGAGTAAGTAACAATTGAGAATGCCATAATGGCATTGAGGAGGGGTGTCAGATTTCGTTTGTCCATGCAGACAAGCGATGGGCATTGGGCCACTGACATAGGAGGAGCATTATTTTTCATGCCTCCCATGGTATGTATTCTTTGCAGTCGAAGGGGATTGAGGCTTTGTTCCCTATTCAGGCGATGACTTTTAATTTAATACTCGATGGGTCTTATTTAGTTCGCCGAGCACGCACTGAGCAGGTACAAATTAGCCCTTTATAAGTTTTTTTAGTGATCAATCTGACTATAGTGTTGTGTTTATGAAGTTAGGGTTTAGTTTATTTGTAGTATTGTACAATATGCTTAGCTCAAATTGAAGGGGCAGTGGCGATTAACTTGATTGCTTAGGTGCTGAAGCTTGGTACTTTGCAGTTGTGCGGTTACTTGTTCTTGATGTGTTTTACCCTAAAGTTGAATTAGTTTACTTTTATGCCTACGCCAAGATTTAAACTTATGCTCTGACTTGATTGCCTCTCCCTTATTATTGGTACAACTTGTTTAGTGGCTTGTTTTATTTACAAACTTGACATTCACATACTACTCTTGAGAGTCCCTGGCTAGCATACCTCAATGTAGGATTAGATACCTATAGTTGCCTATTGTGTCGCGGTAGAGGTAGCTTTGGGTTGGGTTGCAAAAGAGAGATGGAAATAGAGGCAGAGGCTTTACTAGGGTTCACAGTCAAAATGCAAGAGGTAGAGAGAGACTGATAAAGAGTCTAGACGGTGTTGTAGTCATATAACAAGACATCTCAGTATTTTTTTTTATTATAGGGAGAAAAATTCCTTGCAGTATATTTGACTAAAATATTAAGTACATTTCAATATTTATAACACTCTAGTATCTAAAGTCTACAACCCGAATGCTTGTTGTAATGGCAAAATTCCGTAGCTTGATATGATTAGGAATTAGCTATCACACCAATGAGCCTGTTTCACTACCCTACTAGAAAGTAAGAAATGAAGACAGGTGCTTTTAGCGTGGAAAACCTCTGAATAGGTGAAAAAACCACGACCTCGTATAGAGGATTTTTGTAAAAGTATCTTTATTTCTTTGAGTGGATATCACTATTACAAGTAATCTCTAGAATATAAAAATGCCTTTGATCTCGTAAATAAGAAGTTTGAGTAATTTTTTTGGTCTCTGTCTCTTCTAGAACATGTTTTCTGAATAATGTGACCAGTGGCGGTTGACTGAATAACTAACGAGTTCGTGGGAGACAGGTGTCTTTGATTGGAGTGTTGTGTGATGAAATTGCGTGAGCCTAAGATGGAGGTAAATCGAACTGAGTGAGCTCGATTATGAGTGAGTTCAAGGAATAAGCCCCTACAATCGCCCCCTCGCAAACGAAGTCATGAGTGGCTTTGGTTGAGAAAGTGTATGTGTACAATCGCAATTTTGAAATAGAGCAATGATGGCGTTTGACTGATGGAAGTTACGTGATATTTGGAAGTGATGGGTATTAAATGATGATGCGGATGTAAGTGACGGCTTGTGTTTGAATAGTCGCATCCGTAATAAATGATGACGCTTGGGAAAATGTACATGCACATTAAAGTTAGAGTTATATAAAGAGTACCTTGAGCAACTTGTTGGGAACAATTCTTGCATGCATAACTTCTCTAAAAATGGTGAAAACTCGGAGTATAGTTCTCGAAGAGAGAATTGTGCTTGAAGCGGAGCGGTTGAAGTTAAAGTAATTTGGTGACCGGTCTTTGGAAATGGCAATCCCAGTGCCTGTTCCTCCGACGTATCGAGGCTTGTCGGGAGATAAAGCGGCTGAATGTGAGGAATATTTCTACTATAAGTGGATATTTCATGTCTTCGTCTTGACAGGCGAGGAACGTTGGGCTTGTCTCCGCACTCTTGCGGAAGACAAGGTTAGGGGTTTATATGCAGGGAAAAGTGTATTTGTGGGGCAGATACACTAATTTTCTGTGGTGCCAGGGACTCTATGGTTGGGCCCTCTTGATCTCTACCAACTTTGTGGTGGTGGTGGCTATAGAAGAGGCGGTGATGGCAGTGGAGGAGGGGGACTGGTAGGGAGATTCTGATGAGGCATTTCCATTGTGGTTTTGTGCCCTGAGGACCTTCCATCTTTTTTTGTATGTGCCACACTAAGTCTACTGCTAACATAGTTCGTGCTTGGAGTTCGACTGTGCTTCAACTAAGCCATGGGAGGAAAACTTTTTGTTGGTTCCACTATTTTCTTTGCGTCAGGGTGAAAAATCATTGAAGTAAGAAGAACTGGAAAAAATGATGCCTCGCAGTACCTAAATGACCTGTAGCTTTGAACAAACAGGGAAAACTTATTATCTATAAACTACCTGAAGTTCGGTGCTGGACAAAAAACATTCTGGTGTATTCCTGTGTGAAAACTTGTTATCTGTAAATCCTTTGAACTATATATGATATGAATAAAAGTTGATTCTCTTAAATTTTTCATAGAAAAATTTATTGAATCGACCTAAAATGTGTTGGATGTTAGTTGTATAATTGTTTGATAAGTGCTGAAACAATGCTGTAATGCTGTTCGAACTGAGACGAATATGTGTTGATATAAAAGATTTAAGTTTTACAGGAAATGGATTGAAATTTTAGGAAATAAGTAAACTCGAACTGATGTAGGTCGAAAGAGAGAAAATATGTAGAGCGTAAGGTCGAGTGCAGTAACCAATGAGTGTACTCATGAGGGGATAAGTTATAATAAGTGAATCCAAGATTTTGGGTTTCTGTTTCGCGATATTAGGTAAAACTGAGTAAAAGGTGGAGGCGATTGAAAAATCTTATAAATACTGATAGCATAACCTGCAAGAACTCGGGGGAAGGTTAGGATGGTGCGGACACGATCTCAGAGGATTCGTCATGCCACAGAAGGTCGATTGGCCATAAAAACTGTAGAAGTTTGGGAAAGAATTTTCGGCTCACTCGGTTACGATGCCGAGTTATCAATAAGGGTATGTCCGCTCGAAGGGTTAGATACCAGGAGTAGAGAACTTGAGTATGCTCATTAATTTTATGAGTTATTTTTTCATGCAATCATGAGGGATTCGGCAGAATGAGAAAGGTTGGTTGGTTTGATCGCTGAAGTGGAGATCGATTTTGAAGACATGACGATCAGCGAATGATGTGATCAGATGTTGGTGCTTTAAGCCTTCCAAGGCTGTGGTAGAGAGTATTTTCTTATGAATAAAATAAATACTGGAATGTAACAGAAATAATACAAGTCAATCGGATCCTCAATAGAGGCGAATCTATTTTGAGACTGTTCAGCAAACATTTTTTAATAAATTTAAATATTTTTACGATTTTGTAAATGATGTCAATCACTATAAGTATGATAAACAAGGACTGCAAAACAAAAATACGTGAATGCAGAAGCTTCTAGTTTTGTTTTATAGAAAAAGAAGAAGGAAATAGAGCTCTTACAGCCCACAGTGCGAGCCATCATGAGTGAGGGGAGGTCAAGAAAAGATATGAAAAGAGGGGAAAAAATATGTTAAAAAATGAGGGAAGTTGTAATGATGGAAAAGTGGTTTAATCGTAAAGGTATAAGGCATCTGACATGGTGAGTGGAAAGGACGCCTCAGTTCTGGAATCGAGGATGGTTCGTACGAGGAGCAATAAATGCCAGCTGTATGAGAGAGAAAGGATAAATAATTCTTCTTCATCTCCCAATAATCGTTTTATCACAAAAAACTTGAAGAGCACTTAAAGAGAAAAGCAAAAAATCAGGGGAATCAATCAAGAGTTATCTGAAGGCGATAAACGGTTAATGAGGGCAAGAGGTTCAGGATCTCGTAGGTGGGAATGTAGCAATATTGTGAGGGGAAAGCTTGCCCTACTGTCGATTTGCATTCGGATATTGAAGGTTAGTAGAGATATATGCAATATACTGTGATATTTTATTATTTAAAGATATGTGTTATACGTAAATGACTGATCAGAGATATGCATTGAATATATATATATATATATATATATATATATATATATATATATATATATATATATATATATATATATATATATATTCATAGATGGAAGAATGATAAATATTTTAACCTGTATATAGGTCGAGCGTGAGAGGCATCTATGTAGGTCGAAATAGTCTTGTAGAGTCTGTTTTTAAGATGGGTAGGTCGCCCGTTGATGAGGTTTTGACTTCTGGTTGGATGAATGAGTCTAATAGTGGAGGGGAAGGAGGATTAGAAGAATTCTTGGGTTTCCCTAGTCAGTTGGTGTCTTATCCACCCGGTTCTGATACTTTCAAAGAATTTTGTAAAGCCAAAGGGGCTATAGGAGGGAAGTGGGGTAAATGTGTAGAATTTGCCGACAAGCAATTTAGGGGTTGTACGGTAGTAGAGGGGAATAGTATATTTATCTTTTGACAGATTTGGAAACAGAAAAACGAGATAGGGGTATAGATGAATCGATCTCATTAGAGTATTTTGATGGAGATGTCCGGAGTGACCTTTCAGAGGTTTTTTGTGTTACCTATCTCAATTAGAGTGTGGATTGAGCCTCCTCCTCACCAATTTGGCGAAGAGGGTAATGAATACAATTGGGGCATGTCCTGTTCAAATGAATGGGAATATGTGGAAGGTCATAACTGTATGTGACCATCTAAATGATAGGTGGGAAAGGGATAAAAAAGTGAGGAGGATAACCCCTGAGGACGCTTTGTAGTTTTATGGGGTGAAGAATTTTAAGGCTAGTAGGGGGTCGTATTTCAGCGTGAGCGTTACTCGGCGCCATTTTTTTGATCTGAATTTAGCAGGTCGAACTTGAAATGACAACATCATATGGGTGAAGGATAATTTCCTTCAAAGAGATGACGAAGAACTTTTGGACCTTTGATTTAGATTTGTAAAGCAAAGTAAGTATAGATATGCATAGATAGAATTATTGTGATGTTTCTCTGCCAAGTGTAGTTGATAAAACAATGTGTTATTTCAGGTGTGAAGTCCACAGTGGAAAGGAAAATATCTTTGTTGGACGAGGTTGTGGAGGAGGAGACTGAACTCAAACTTGTATTGGGGGAACTTGGCCTGAGTAGAAAAAAGAGAGTTGAAAGTAAGTCAAAAAGGGTTGTCAAGGCTCAGTCCACTAGGTCGATGACGGGTGTCGATAAAGGAAAAAGGCAAACAAGTGGAAAGGAATTTCGAGCTAAGACTCCTAGGTCGGGCAGTTCAGCTCAACCGAACCTTACGACGAAGAAACTAGACCAAAAGTTTTTGAAGACACAGTTAAAAAAGGTTTTGCCGGCCTCTGGTACCACTGTATGTGGTGAGGTCGCGCCAGGGAAGAGGAGGATGGTTAAGCTTTTGGGGAACTCGGGAGAGAAAATCGTTAAGGGGCGATCTGCTTCAATGGATGCCTCAAAGAGGTCGAAGAAAGGGCTAGGTTAGCAATCCTACAAGGAAAAGAAGATTCGAGCCAGATGGTAAGTTTATATTATCAGATAGAAATGTTTAATATATTTTGAGCTCATAATTGAGGTCGATATAATTTTTGCAGGTTGCTCGTCTTGTCAAGGAGATTTGGCCGAGTATAGAAGAACAGGAATCCGAGCTGAAGAAGGCAAAGAGCGAGCTGGTGAAAAACCTGGTTCGAGCCAAAACCGATTCCCTGAAAGAAGTCAAGCAGCTAAAGGTTGTTCACGCTGTGGCAATCGGCCAGTTATAGGTCGAGACAAGGGCCAATTTAGACGAGGTGGCTGAGGAGCGTGGCAGATTAGGTCGTCACTTGATGCTGAAGGGCTACTCTCAGGAGGAGGTAGATGCCATTAAGGCTGATACCTACACTGAGGAAGAAGAGGAGGAAGTAGAAGTACTGGGGTTCGTGGATTGTCTGGATGGTGTCTCCCCCCAAATGGTGCTTGAAAACCAAAGGGACGATGTTGAGTTCCCAGAAGGTGGGAGTGAGATGGTAGGGTAGACATGTGTTTTGTCTGAATATTTGTAAGTTGTATAACTTCTGCATGGGAAAGGAACTTCTGCATGTTGATTTTGTTTATAAATCTCTTATAGATAGTTTAAGAGATGAGTCTCAGGATAAATGACCTAGAAACTGGATTTTCTAGGGAAAGAGGGACCTCAAAAGCTCTGCTGTCTGCATAACCGGAGTTGCAGGTTAGATTAGAATAGGTTGTTCAATCTTCATGTTATACCAATGTTAACTTAAGTAAATAGGATAGAAATGAATAGCATAAATCTAACGCTATTAGTAAAGAATAAGACATTGAAAATGTGTACCTTGTACGCCGAACGAAGATTCATGTAGGGTTCACCCGAGAAAGGGGTCCGAATTTCTAGCTAAAAGTACTTAGAAGTAGATGTTTAGAAATCATACAGTCACTTTCAAATGTAGTACGTATATGCAGGAATTATATTTTCTAAATCGAATTGCAATAAATCTTGTTATATGTCCCAAGTTGAATTGGATGCAACTCACGCGCGCGAGGACCACGCAATTATGTGCAATCGAGAATTTGCGGAGCAATTCAATAGGATGAAGGTGGCGAACGAGATCAAGGAGGACCAATAAGTAAAAACGTATTTCAGATTGGAGAAGTTGAATCAGGCTGTCTCTGACTTGACTCGCCAGGTCGAAGAGAAAGATTTTAGGATTAAGAGGGGATTAGAAGATTTATCCGAGGCAACAGAGCATACCGAGAATCTTCAGTGTCAGCTTAATGCGTTGGATGATAAGGGTAAACAGGCTGACATGGTTCAATACTGTATTTAGGCACTATAGTGAACTGAGGAACTATGTCGATCTGATTTCAATAGATGCAGGATCAATCTGGAGCGAATGAGACAGAAATTGATTGGAAAAGATGACAAGCTGAGGGTAACTCAAGAAAATCAATCGGTGTCAGAGGCCGCAGCTGAACATTTTTAAACAGCCCTCTCCGCCAAGGATATGGAATTTTAAGAAATGCAGCGCAGGTGTGATAACTTAAATGAGAGAGTTACTCAACTTAAAGCCGAAAGGGATCAAGCCATTGCACGTGCCAAGAAAGCTGAGGCTAGAGAGCCTTTTGGGGGAAGTAGAACTGTGGTTAGGGATCCTCTAGTTCAAGGGGACGTTGTTAGTCTCTCAGATCGCATTAGAGAGCTAGAAAGTGATGTATCTCAAATTCAGGGCATATTCAGAAAGGAAATGCAAATTTGAGGGAATGCCAACATAAGCTGGATGCTGCTCTTATCAGGGAGAAAGTTTTGGAAGGGGAGATCAGAGCAAAGGAATTGCTACTGAAGAGGAAAGAAGAATTATTGAAAGATCTGCCTATTAGGGAAGAGTTGAATACGGAACTTGGGGTACTTCGTGCTCAGGTAGTAGAACTACAAGCCATGAACCTGGTGGAGTCAGCAAAGTATATTGACAAGTTGGAAAAAGATTTGGTCTATCACGAAAGGGCTGATGCATAAATTATTGCATAGAAAAATACTTGTGCTAGTTTAAAGGTACGCCACGAGAGGTTAAAGGCTAGATTTGCAAAAGCGGTAGTACCTGATGTGGCTCGATCTGACTTGTTAAAGGTGATTGTTGCATATTTTGTAGAGGAAGTAAAAAAACTTGAGTCATAACGAGATACCTTGCTCAAAACTCTGTCGGACCAGGGTCGCACATGTGGAGCGAAGATAGATCAAGGAAACCGTTTGGGTATCATGGAGACCCAACTGGAACCTCAAACTTCTGACTCAGTAGAACGTGGTTGGGCTGCTATAGCTCGCGAGCTGAAAGATAGACCTCTGGATGATGTGGGGGAAAGCATTGCTGACACTCTATCGACATAAAAGAATCATCTGTAATATGATTTTGATTTGAAAATAAGTAGAATTGTTGCAGACACATTATTATAGATGAAGGCTAGTATGACCATTGCCTTATCTTGTGTCTGGTAGGATCCTTGATATAAAACAAATTTTTACATTCGTTCTAATCGCAGAAAAGTAAAGGGGTAGCTAGACCAAGTGTTATCCTTGATCTAGGCTTATAGAAATGATGCAGACATATTGAAAGAGATAAAGTCTAGTATGACCTTTGCCTTATCTTATGCCTGGTTGTGTCTTTGATGTGAGACGAGTTTTTCAACTTGTCACAATCGCAGAGCTGTAGAGATTTAGCTGAACCGAGTGCTATCCTCAATTCAGCCTACTGATATGGACCAAACATGTTGTAAAGATAGAGATTAGTATTACCTATGTCTTATCTCTTGTTTGGCTCTTTGAAGTTGAACAAGTTTTCACACTTGCCAACCCTTGCAGATATGTATAGATTCAGCTGAACCAAGTGCTATCCTCGATCCAGCCTACTGATGTGGACAAAACAAGTTGTAAAGATGAAGACTAGTATTACCTATGCCTTATCTCTTTTTTGGCCCTTTGAAGTGGAGCAATTTTTCATACTTACCACCCTCGCAGATATGTATAGATTTAGCTGAACAAAGTGGTATCCTCGATCCAGCCTACTGATGTATACCAAACAAGTTATAAAGATGAAGACTAGTATTACCTATGTTTTATCTCTTGTTTGGCTCTTTGAAGTGGAACAAGTTTTTACACTTTCCACCCTCGCAGATATGTATAGATTCAGCTGAACCAAGTGGTATCCTCGATCTAGGCTACTGATGTGGATCAAACAAGTTGTAAAGATGAAGACTAGAATTGCCTATGTCTTATCTCTTGCTTGGCCCTTTGAAGTTGAACAAGTTTTCACACTTGCCACCCTCACAGATATGTATAGATTCAACTGAACCAAGTAGTATCCTCGATCCAACCTACTGATGTGGACCAAACAAGTTGTAAAGATGAAGACTAGTATTACCTATGTCTTATCTCTTATTTGGCTCCTTGAAGTGGAACAAGTTTTCACACTTGCCACCCTCGCAGATATGTAGTGGCTAAAGCCAACGAAGTTCCTTGATCGAATTTGTGGAATGTGGATTGTAAGCCAGTATTATCTATGCTTGAATCTGTGGAATATGAATGACTATTTCGTGAAGATATTAATATTATGCTAAGGGAAACTTTCATTGACAAGTTCAGAATTTACATTGGATGGAGATAAGAATCTCACTTTTGGAATTGATAACAAACAACGAAACATGGAAATGAAGTATTAAGACGATTAATGATAGTATCGTTTCAGTCATCTAGTGTTCTAAGGGTTTGAAATGGGGACTCCCTCTTCTATCATGAGATAGTATGATCCCAGGCATGAGAGACCTGCGATAATGAATGGACCCTCCTAATTGTCGACTAATTTTAAAGCGTGAGGCTCTTTGCGATGTTGTGGAATTTCTCGTAGGACGAGATCTATGATATGGAAGGTACGGCTCTTGACTCGGTTATTGTAAGGCCTGGCAAGCATATGATGGTATTGACCTAGGTTAGCGATGGGGTATGCCCTAGTTTTATCTATCATATTGAGGTTGCAAGCCAATTCAAACTCATTTTCCTCTTCAGTTAGCTCGTGATCCCGAACTGGATGAATAATTTAGAAGGAATGACTACCACGGTACCATAAGCAAGGAGGAATGGGGTACACCTGGTGGACTATCGAGAAGTAGTTCGATGTGCCCACAGGACATAAGGTAGTTTGCAGACCCAATTTCTATTTTTCTATGAGTGAAACCATTTTTTGAGTCCATCCGCGATGGTTCTATTGGTGATTTTAGCTTGGTCATTGCCTTGAGGATAGTATGGATTTAATGGTGAGTGGATAATATTATGGTGATTTAGGAAGGTGTCACCTTATCACCCATTAACTAGGGCCCGTTATCAATACGAATTAGGTGGGGGCACCAAAATTGAGTGATTATGTGGTTCCAGATAAAAGAGATGACCCCTTCTTCTCTAGTTTAAAATAGTGGAATTGCTTCTACCCATTTTATAAAGTAATCGGTAGCTACGAGTAGGTGGTGGCGATTACATGGAGAGTTAGGGAATTTGCCGACGAAGTCTAGTACCCATCTTTTGAATGGCCAAAAAACCTTACTTGCATGGAGCTCGAGTGCAGGGGCACGTATCATATTTCCATGTCTCTGGCAGGTGTTACATCTACGGGAATACTCTTCTGCTTGCTTACGCATGCCGGGCCAGAAGACTCCTTGAGTTATTGCTAGGTTTGCTAATGATCTGCCTGCTACGTGGGAGTCACAAGTTCCTTCGCGTAGTTCGCAGAGCAGCTTGTCTGCTTTTAACTTTGAGAGACACTTGAGGTAAGGCCCTGTAAAGGATAGGCGGTAAAGCATATTGTTTTGAGTAATGTAACGCTTTGAGTTGTTGATCAGCTGTCTACATTCCTTCGAATCTTTCGGATGTGGCCCATTTTATTTGTTGTTGACGCCGAGGTAATCTAAGAAAGGCTTTCGCCAATCGTCATTTCCCCCTTTATCGCCCCCAGTGTTGATCGTGCATACAGATATGCGATAAATACTGGGGCTTGAAATGATTTCGATTTAGAGATATTGAGCTTCTGTATCCAAGACCCCGGCTAAATATGCCAAGAAATCAAAGTGTCTATTTTCGCCTCGAGGAAGATATTCGAGGGTTGCTTTCACAAACTTACTCATCCTATCTGCGATAAGGGCTGCGTATTCGATCATCTTCTCATTCTTCTTATACTGCTCGGAATAATGATGAACGATGAGCAATGAATCTGTGTAAACTGAGAGTTCGGAGACGTCGAGCTCAAGTACGATGTCGAGTCCGTGAATGAGAGCTTCATACTCGGTGACATTATTTGAGGCCTCAAAATCTAAGCAGATTGATTTCTAAGTTCAATCATTTGAAGGGCTAATCAAAGCGATCTCGATTCCTGACCCTGCAGATCCTGCTGATCTGTCAGTGAGAGGTCTCCACCCTGACGTAGTGATCCAGTCAGCTTATTTATTGAATGGCTTGGGAGTTGGATTTTATGGCGTGCTTTCGGTAAGGTCTGGATCGTGCTCCTCCCACTCGGGATCTTCCACTGGAAAATCCACGTGAAAATCGGGAACGGCCTGACCTTTCTCGGATTGACAGTGTTTGAACTTTATATCATGTTTTACCAAACTGACTGACCATTATTGCACTCTTCGTGACTTCTTTTTTTCTGACAGAACTTCTTGAAGTGGGTAGTTCGTCAACACTTTAACAGAATGCGCTTGAAAGTAGTGCTTGAGTTTCTGTGAAGAGTAAACAAGGGTGAGAAGAAGTTTCCCAATTTTAGAGTACCTTATTTCTGCTGGTGTAAGTGTTTTTTGCAGATAAAGAAGACTGGTTTCTCGATTTTTCCTTCCAGGCGAATGAGAATCGAGCTGAGAGAAGTATCGGTGACTGCTAATTAGATTATCAGTTCCTCATTACCTACGGGGTGTTCATTATGGGAGACCTCCCCAAATAGATTTTGAGATCCTAAAAATCTGCTTCGCATTCTGGTGTCCATGTGACTTCCGCGGTTGGTTGGACCTTTCCTCATTTGGTACATCCTCGAAGTAATAAGAATAGCCAACGGCAGCGATCTAAAGATTTGGAGACAAAACGGTTGATCGCGGCAATCTTGCCGGCGAGTTTTTGAATGTCTTTCATTATCTTTTGAGAAGGCATGTCGAAGAGAGTGCGGATTTGACCTGGATCGGCCTCAACCCCTTTCATGCTGATGAGGTATCCCAGGAAGCGGCCAGAATATACCCCGAATTGACATTTATCTGGGTTGAGACGCATTCTATAAGATCGAAGGATGTTAAATATTGTGTTGTGATGTGAGATATGATTTTTTGAATGCATGCTTTTTCACAAGAGATCATCGATGTAGACTTCAACGATTTTTCCCAGGTGTGCTTTGAACATAGGAGTCATCAATCATTAGTATGTGGCCCCTGCGTTCTAGATCCCGAAGGGTATTACTTTGTAAAAGTAAATGCCACTTTCGGTGATGAAAGTTGTCTTTTCTTAATCTTCTTCCAGAAGTTGGATTTGATTATACCCTGAAGCAGCGTCCATCATAGATAGAAGATCATGGCCTGCAGTAGATTCGAGGATCTGATGAATGTTAGGAAGAGGAAAACTGTCCTTTGGAGTATGTTTGTTCAGATCTGTGAAATCTACGCAAATGCAGACCTTTCCATTCTACTTTGGGATAGCGACAATGTTGGATATCCAGTCCGGATACTTAGCTTCTCGAATGAATCCCACTTTGATAAATTTCTTGATCTCAGTGTTAACTTCATCTCGAAGACGAGGGAAGAGTCATCGCTATTTCAGTTTGAATGCTGGGGCATTGACGTTGATGGCTAGCGTGTGGCAAGCCATAGCTGGATCGACTCTGGGCATTTCCCCGAAGGACCATTCAAAAATGTCCCGATTGAGTTGCAGAAATTGGATGAGAGCGCCTTTTCTATGTTGAACCATCTTAGTTCCGATGAATGCGCCTCTTCTAGGTCCATCAATGTTGACATATTTTGTAGGCTCCTCTATAGGTGTTTGGTCATCGATGTGACCAACCTTCTATAATTTCTATGCGGGCAATCTGTTTAAAGTATCTAGGATGGCAGAGACAGTATTCTCACAAGCTCGAGAAAGTTTTTGACTACCTTTGATCACGTAAATATCGATATTGTGCTTAAACTGGAGTGTTTAATGATAGATGGAAGCGATTGCTTCCACCTATTATCCAGCAGCAGCCCATAATCCCAAGATAGGGAGACTTCGCATTGATGACGTAGAAAACGATGTCAATAGTGGTTGGTCCTGCGGTAATAGATAAGATAATCTTTCCTACTCGTTCCTCCATGGAGCCTTAAAGCCCACTGATATTCGTGTCACTCTAAATGACTTGGTCAGCTAAACCCATCTGGTCGATTGTATTCTGGAAGAGAATTTCGATACCGCTCCCAGTATCGACAATCGTTGTGTGCATGACAACTGCTTCATCTTGAGCATTATGACTAACGCATCATGATGTAGAAATTTGATATGACTAGTATCGTAATCCTCAAAATAGAATCCTAGCCGGTGATTGCTTGACTCGGGAAGAAGTTTGGCTTCTTTGTCTTGTGGTGTAAGATCACAGCATTCAGAGAGCCTTCTGAGCTTTGATCAGTTAGAATTGTTAATCTGGTTAATTTCGATCATGATACTGAGGTGCATGTAGTAGAGATACTTCTCCTCAGCCTTGTCGTTGACCTGAACAGCTTTGAGTTGTTTCTTATGGTTGCCATCCTGGTATGACTTCAGGTGAACAATAAATTTGTGCATCTGTCCTTCCTTAAAAATGAGCTCCAGTATCCGCTGTATAGCATAGCAATTGTCAGTAGAATAATGATTTACCTTATGGTATTGGCAAAATGGTCGGCCCTCGATGGGCTCCAGTGGTTGAGTGGTGCGGTAGAGTGGGTCTTTCAATAGTAGTGGAAAAAGTATGGAGACTCGGACGTTCAGCTATGGGAGGACGAGTTTGTTTTGCGGAACGCTTCTTCGAGGGTACTCAGTATTTCCCTTGGTACGTTTATGATCTCCCTGTTCCTCCTTACACACACTGGTCCACTCTACAGGTGGGGATTTGGTGGGGAGGATAGACTTAGTAGACTTTTGTCACTCAGACATCATCCTCTCTAAGTCGACGTAACCGTTAACCTTGGTGATCATCTCCTCCAATGTCGTAGGTTTGTTAAGGAAGAGGTATTCCTTGGCTTTGTAATCGAGATGGAGAGCATTGGTGAATATGATCACAGCTGTCTTTTGGTCGAGGATATCCACTTTTCTTGCAAGCTCTAGGAATTTCTTTGAAAAATCTTTAAGCTTTTCTCCATGTGACTTCTTAAGACCGATTAGAGAATACAAGTTCACCTCTTTATCTCTGTTGTGGGCATATGTTTTAATGAACTATTTCTACAGCTGATCAAATGTGTATATAGATTCCTCAGGAAGAGAGTAAAACCATCGAAGTGGCTCTATCTGTAAACTTGTGGCGAACGGTCGGTAAAGAATATGGTTGAGATTGGAGTACAACCCCAATGAATTGTGGTATTGCTGCATATGCTCCTTCAGGTCTGTACCTTTGTACTTGTGAATTTGGGGAGTATGGAAACCTTTAGGTATTTCCATATCGAATAGTTCTTTGGCAATCGGATTTCCTTGTAACATCATGTTGTCGCCGGTAGTACCTAGAACTCTTGCTTCGATCAACTCATTAATTCGTTGATCCATATGCTCTTTTGTGACGTAATGACGTGTTGGTTGAATCCCTGGATGTGCTGACAGGGGATGATGAGTTCCCATTCCTTCACTCATGCGATCTCGTGCTAGGACTTGTCACAGTGGTCACTGGTCTTCCTCCTGACCAATGGGAATTTGGTAACCTCGACTGACTTCAAATTCAACTTCTCCTCCCAGATGGATGGCGGGCTGCAGTCCGTGTGGCGGATTCCTAGAAATGGCTTTACTGGGGACTCCCCATGGTCTCTATCATTCCCTTGCTGAAATGTGGGATGCTTCTGGAAGTTAATCGTGACCCCTGGCAGGATAAGCCTGCTGAGTATTCTGTAGAGCTTCGAGTACAGTCTGCATCGTCGTCATCTTCGTTCGTTTGAGTGCTGTCAAACGAGCTTGTCATTCCGTATCGAGCTCTTTCTCTCGGAGCTCGTAATCTTTTATCAATTTAAGTTTGAGCTCGATACGTTTCTCTGACTCTGCATGGATATTCGCCTGTAACTCGGAGAGTTGTCCCGGATCCATATAAATTTTGAGTGGAGATCCTGTGGCCTGTCGACAGGATAAAACCATAGTTAAAAATTGGAATGAAAGACTACCTTAGGATATCGTGGAAATACAATCTTTCCCACAGACGGTACCAAATGTAATGGCCGAATTCGGTAGCTCGATACGATTCAGAATTAGCTATCACACCAATGAACCTGTTACACTACCCTACTAGAAAGTAAGAAATGAAGACAGGTTCTTTTAGTGTGGAAAACCTCTGAATAAGTGAAAAAACCGCGACCTCGTATGGAGAATTTTTATAAAAGTCTATTTATTGCCTTGAGTGGATATCTCTATTACAAGTGATCTCTAGAATATAAAAATGCCTTTGATCTCATAAATAAGAAGTTTGAGTAATTTTTCAGGTCCTTGTATCTTCTAGAACCTCTCCTTTTTATAAGCTTCTCTACAGCTCTCCATCGTGCTAGACCATGTTTTCCTAATAATGTGGTTAATGGTGGTTGACTGAATAACTAACGAGTTTGTGGGAGACAGTTGTCTTTGACTGAATAATGTTTTCCAAGTTTTGTTCGATACACGTTCTTGAGTAGTTCGTGGGGCTGGGTGGAATGTTTGATTGGAGTGTTGTGTGATGAAATTGCGTGAGCCTAAGATGGAGGTAAATAGAACTGAGTGAGCTCGATTATGAGTGAGTTCGAGGAATAAGCCCCTACACCTATGTTATTGTGGTATGTGATTCTCCAAGGAATTCTTTTGCTTTTAATTTTACTTTTGATTGGTGGTCCACTATTTACTTTTTTTTTCAATTGAATCTAGTATTACACCAAGTCCCCATTAATACATGGAATTTAAGTCTAGTACTTTGGTATTCACCTTTTTAGTGTGTATAAAGTTGTTTTCTATCGGTGACATTTCTATTTTCATGGCTTTTTCAAGGTAAAACATTAGCTTTTGTCTTACCTATACTGGAATCATTGACAAATGGCCCAGCAAAGGGTTCAAGGAAGACATGTTATGGAAGAGCACCAAGTGTCCTTGTACTTTTACCAATGCGGGAATTGGCTAAATAGGTATATATGTTATGATAAGACTTATTTGATAAAAATATAGCTCAAACTTGAGTACTTGTTTATGGAAGAGTATATACATTATTGTATCCTTTATGAAGGTTTTGTACCATGTTCTTTTAGACTTTCAGGTTTATGCTGAGTTTAAACTTTATAGGGGGTCATTGAACTTAACTGGATGTTGTTTTTATGGGGGAGCTCTCTACCGCAGTTAAGAGACTTCCTTGAAAAGGGGAGTTGATATCGTTATTGGAATACCTGGGCATATCAAGGTAATTTTTTTCCTCTGTGGTTGCTAATATGTGGTAATAGTTTTCATTTTTGTTTAAATAATTGCATGCTAATTACCTGTGTATCCTATTATAGGATCACATTGAGAGGGGAAATCTCAACTTCAGTTCATTAAAGTTCTGTGTTCTTGACGAGACTGATGAAATGCTGAAGATGGAGTTTGTTGATGACGTTGAACTTATCCTAGGTACTTTGCTAGACATACTAAGTTTTTTTAGCATTGCTTTTTGTACCTATTTGTGAAGAAATTTAAGATTAATGAATTCTCATGGATTGAATTTTAATTTTACATTGCAGGTCAAGTAAAAGATGTACCTAAAGTTTAGGTACTTCTCTTCAGTGTCACTTTGCCTCCATGGGTGAAAAATATGCGTCTCTCTACCCTGTTATACAGCTCTTGTAACAATCTTTTCATTTTATTATAAAGTATTTGATGGTTATTTCACGTGTTTGTCAGATTGCTTCTACGTTATTGAAACCCAATAAAAAGACCACAGATCTTGCTGGTAATGAAAAAATGAAGGCCAGTAATAATGTTAGGCATATTGTTCTTCCATGCTCTAGCCAAGCTAGATCTCAGCTTATTCTTAATATTATTCGTTGCTATAGCAGGTAGGTTTTTCTTCACAATTTAAATATTGCATATCGCTGTTCATTTTATGCCTTATAATATTTCTTTCTTACTCTATTGTTCAGTAATGGTCGTACAATTATTTTCACCAAAACAAAAGATTCTGCATCTGAGCTTTATAGATTGTTACCTGATGCACGTGCTTTACATGGAGATATTCAACAAGCCACCCGTGAAGAGTGACTTTTGGTGAACTTCATCATTATTATCTTTTTATTATTGCTTTAGTAAATGTTATTGTATACTGTATTGCTAAATGAAAATAAAAGGTGGTACTGCCAGTTTGTAGTGATTGTACAAATGTTATATATATATATATATATATAATGTAAAATGACTTTAGCCACGGCTAGTTTTGTAGTAAATAGCGAGTATTTGCCACAGAAAAAACTGCTGTAAGCATTAGCCACATATATTATAGTGATGATTGATAGGTATTTGCCACGGGATATTACGTGGGAAAGTTCATAGCCAATGGAGTCATTTTCCATGGTTTATAATGTATCCAATGTGCATTAATAGCCACGAAATAGCCACGGTACTATCTATGGCTAAATCCAATTCATTAGCCACGGTCAAGTTCGTTCTTGAGCATTACTCAGACCCCCACTGACACGACCCTGGGCACAGGTATACCCGTGGTGAATGGTATTAGCCACAGCCAGAGCAGTGGCCATTGACGTTGATTCTACCAGTGGAAGTTACAGAAGATCCACCCCCCAAAGCATTTGGCGAGCGAGCTGAATGGATTACAAGGAAAGGGTAGAGACTTCTTACAAATGGATCAGCAGGACCCGTAGGGTTAGGAATTGGAATCGTATTGATTACCCCTTCCAACGACAGAATTGAGAAATAAATCCGCTTTGATTTTAAGGCCACAAACAAAGTCACCAAATACGAAGCTCTTATTCATGGACTCGACCTCACTCTTAAACTCGGTATCCCAGAACTCTCAGTATACATAGATTCACTACTCATCTTCTACCATTACTCTGAGCAATACAAAAAAATGGGTAAGATGATCTAATATACAGCCCTCGTTATAGATAGGATGAGCAAGTTTGTGTAAGCAACTCTCAATTATCTTCTTTGAGGTGAAAACAGACACATCGATTACTTGGTATATCTAGTTGGTGTCTTGGGAACATAAGATTGATATCTCCAGATCGAGGTAATTTCAACCCCTAGCCTTGATCGCATTTCTGCATGCATGATCAACCCTGGGGGCGATAAAGGGGAAGACGACGATTAGCGAAAGCCGTTCTTAGCCTAACACGGTATCGACAACAAATGTGAAGGGCCACTTCCAACAGATCCGAAGGAGTACTGACAGTTGATCAACAACTCAAAGTGCTACACAAATCAAAATGGTGCTTTATACCGCCGTTCAGTCACGAGGCCTTACCTTAAGTGCCTCTCCAATCAAAAAGCGGAGGAGATTCTCCGCAATTTGCATGAAGGGGCTTGTGGCTCCCATGCCGTAGGTCAATCACTAGAAAATAGAGCCATTACTCAAGGAGTATTCTAGCCCGGCATGTTCCAGCAAGCAGAAGAGTACTCACGCAAATATGACGCCTTTCAACGACATGGACAGATGATACGCACCCTACGCTCGAACTTTATGCAAGCAAGGTGTTCTGGCCATTCAAAAGATGGGCACTCGATCTTGTCGACAAATTTCCTAATTATCCAGGTAACAGCCGCCACCTACATGTAGCTACCAATTATTTTACAAAATGGGTAAAAGCAGTTCCACTCTGTCGAACCAGAGAGGAAGAGGTCATATCCTTTATCTAAGAACACATCATCACTCAGTTTGGATGCCCCCATCTAATATATTGATAACGGGCCCCAATTTGTTGGAGAAAAAGTCGTAGATTTCCTCAACCAACACAATATCATCCACTCACCATCCAATCCCTACTATTCTCAAGGCAATGGCCAAGCCAAAATCACCAACAAAGCCATCGTGGATGGACTTAAGAAAAGGCTTCACTCACAAAAAAAAATGGGTTCGATAACTTCTATAACTTCTTCATGGTTTATTGCATATCGTACCACTCTACGTAATCATAGGTCAATACATACTCCATTCCTCCTTTCCTATGACACTGAAGCTGTCATTCCCTCAGAATATTATCATCCAGTCCGAGATCACGAGATAACTGACAAGGAAAATGAGATCGAATTGACCTGTAACCTCAATTGGATTGATAAAACTAAGAAGCGCATCATCGCTAACCTAGGTCGATATTACCATATACTGGCCAATTCGTACAACCGACGAGTTAAAAGCCGTACCTTTCAAATCAACGATCTCGTCCTCAACGAAATACCTCAATACCGCAAAGAACCTCATACGGGGAAACTAGTAGACAATTGGGAGGGTCTATTCCTTATCATAGGTCTCTCTGGCCTGGGATCATATTACCTCATGACAGAAAAAGGAGTTTACATTTCAAATCCTTAGAATGCTAGGAGACTGAAACGGTACTATCGTTAAGTCCTTCACTATTCCATTTTCATTTC
Source organism: Kingdonia uniflora (assembly GCA_014058105.1). Lineage (NCBI taxonomy): Eukaryota > Viridiplantae > Streptophyta > Magnoliopsida > Ranunculales > Circaeasteraceae > Kingdonia > Kingdonia uniflora. The sequence continues at coordinate 2,283 of JACGCM010000948.1, read as the reverse complement.
TTACTTTTTTTTATTCCAAAAGTGAGATTTTTATCTCTATCCAATATGCATCCTTATCTATTTAATGAAACTTACAAGTTTTTCCCCCACACATCTCTCTACTTCGTAGACAATTCATAGATTAAAGCATAGATAATAATAGCTTTTAATTGGTCTCTATACCAGTTAGATCATAGATAATACATGGTTTAGATAACTCTACTAAATCTCTGCGATTAAAGCAAAGATAATTCTATTTTTCAATCAAAGACTCTACCAGACATAAGATAAAGTAAAGGTAAAACTAGCTTTCATCAACCTCAATATGGCTGCGACACCATACCAGTTTGATCAAGGATAACACTTGGTTTAGCTGACTCTACTAAATCTCTGTGATTAAAACAAATATAATACTAGTTTTCAATCAAAGACTCTACCAGACATAAGATAAAACAAAGGTAAAACTAGCTTTCATCTACCTCACTATGGCTGTGACATCATACCAGTTAGATCAAAGATAACACTTGGTTTGACTAACTCTACTAAATTTTTACGATTAAAACAAAGGTAATACTAGTTTTTAATCAAAGAAGTCTACAGACATAAGATAAAACAAAGGTAAAACTAGCTTTCATCTACCTTAATATGGATGTGACATCATACCAGTTAGATCAAGGATAACACTTGGCTTGGCTGACTCTACTGGATCTCTGCGATTAAAACGAAGGTAATATTAGTTTTCAATCAAAAACTCTACCAGATATAAGAAAAAATAAAGGTAAAACTAGCTTTCATCTCTCAACATGTTTATAACAGCTACTTTTTATTTTAGGTTACATATACAACCTCTATAATGGATTCTTTTCTACTGTTCGGATGTTAGCAATGCTTTCCCCAACAACAGGAGATCGATCAGCTATAAATTCTTGAGCTTGAGCATTCAGAACAACCTACCCTGCTCTATCAATTCAACAGGTCGAGGGCCTAAATCTGTTTCCATGGACAATTTCCTTAATCTATATCTGCTCTACAGATATATCCCATTTATAACAAACTTTTAAGCAAGGTATCTCTTTCTAACTTAAGCCTTTTTACTTCCTCAAAAAAATAGGCAATCACCACCCTCAATAAATCGGAGTGTGCTGCATGAGGTAAAACTATCTTAAAAAAATTTTGTCTCGCTCGCTGAAGATGATCTTCCAACCTCGTATAACAATCTTTTTGCCATACCAAATCACTATCTATCGAGCTGTGAATGCAATGTTCTCTTCTATTTCTTATCAGCTTTAGCTATTCAGCCTGATTAATCAGCTCAAATCCGCACCTGAGCTCGATGTTCCTCAATCTCCCTGTTTAAATCTTCCACAGCCAGAATTTTTTGTAACAACTCGTCTTTCTGGTGTATCAAAATCTCCTTCCCTCTGATAGCCCGATCTAGACCTTGTTCCCTAGAAAGATCAGTAACCAGCTTCCATTTGTACTCCCTTAACCGCTCAACTCCTTTTTGCACATGACCTTGCAATCGAGCGACATCCCTCTCAATCTCTCTTATTCATGCTGATAGGCTGACTGCATCTCCTTGGGGAAGGCAAACCTTGGCATCATTTTTATTTATCCTCGAGCGCTCTCCAGCCTTGGTGTTTCTAGCACGCGAATTGGCCTACGCCAATCCGGTCTTTAATTGCGCCACCCTTTCATTCAACTCATCAAAATTGCGTTGCATAGTCCGAAATTCCATATCTTTGGCAGGTAAAGTTGTATAACTGTTTAACTGCAACTTCAGAGGTAGATAGATTATCTCGAGCTCTCATCAACTCGTTATCTTCCTCAACTATTTTCTTCTTCAATCGCTCTAGCTCGTTCCTGCTATTTACTAAATCAATTCGAGTTTGCTCCTAATTGTTCATTTTCCTGTTTAATTCATCCTTTAAGCTGGCCACATAATGATTTAACCCTTCTTTTGATCTTTTTAGCGCCTGTATTCAATAACGGGCCATATTAGCTTCCCTACTCTTTGCCATCAACGCATCATTCTGGCTTTGAGCTCGCTGCATGTCTTTTAAGTCCGTGAGCTCTACTTTGCCCATTATTAATTTTAGCATCCTTCCCTCGGTCTTCTGAGTGAGGTCGACAGCAGTCTGTATTGCCTCAACAAACTTAAAGTGCATATTTTCATGTTGATCTTCTTTGTCTTCATTCGCCTCTCTCACCTATCATACTCTTTTGCCAATTCTTGGTTACATTGGCAGCATCATCTTCGCGCAAGCGAGCTAACTCCAATTCGACCTGTACATTACAGATACA
>JACGCM010001660.1:47500-51864 GCA_014058105.1 Kingdonia uniflora | reverse complement strand
TTGGAAAAATATGAGATTAAATTACTTAAAAAGTAGGAGTAATACAATGAAAACTCTAAAACCCTAGCTTCTACCTCAGAACTCTTTCTCTAGATCTAACATAAGAAAGAAATAACCTAAGTCCCCTTTATATAGAGAGAACTAAAATTACAAATAAAACGCATCTCGAGGCAAAAGCACGCCTCATAAATAAAACCACCGCAAAAGTTGGTCGAACAAAATAAGGAGTCGTTCGAACGACTTACGCCAATTGGTCTAAAACCCTAGAAATTGTCAAGTCGTTCGAACGAAACCTGTATCTGGGCCAAATTTCCAGTGAGGTGAACTTTGGTCATTCGAACGAAAATATAAGTCGTTCAAACGACTTTGGGTTCCTGGGCCAAATTCCAGAGAGGTAGAATTTGGTCGTTCAAACGACTCTCAGCCTCGTTGGAACGACTTTGGCTAATTTCCAAATTACCCTAGATCCTCCTGGATCATGGCTACTCCCTTTAGGAGGATTAACTCCTGCTCAAGCTAGAACTGGAGATATGGGAATGTGGCTGACACGGACCAACTTAAACTCAAGCTTGGCACGTGCGGCACTCGAGACACCTGTCCCAAGTAAGCCTAATTACTCTTCTCTATCAATTGTTTAGCAACACAACATCGCAAAGCATCACATAATCTCAACGCATCACAAACACTGTACAAAGGGTCTTTGAAGGCATCATTTCATTCATATATCAACAACTATTACAAAGCACTATTACAAGCTTAAATTCCTTCTTGGGTGTATTGAATACTAGTCCTCTACATATATAGCAAAATGGAAAACAGCTAAGTTCTAAAAGGAAACATCAAAAGTGGAGACGAAGCGTACTCCCCCTTTTTCCTAAGCTAACCTTTACAGAAATAAATGAAAATTTGTACAAAGCTTTCTTACAACCTAAGGATACTATTTACAAAGCCTGGGCGTCACACTCTCTCCCACTCAGCTTGCAGGCGCCCTCGTCGACTTTTTCTTCTGCTTCCACATCTGCCGGTTCTTTTCCTCTCTTGCTTGGCCTCAGTCTTCCTTAGTCGGACCAGAAGGGGATGAGAATCTTGGTGCTCCCAGCTGGCTTCAGTATCTGGCAGATCCTTCCACTTCACAAGGTACTCATAAACTTCCTCTTTGGTGTCCGGTCAACATGGGTCACTTTGTGAGCAAGAACACTCTCTGGAACTTTGCTAGAGCTGACTGGCTTGAGCGGAACATGAGGCCTAACGGTACTTTTGCTTGGATCTTCCTTGTCTTGGTGGTACGGCTTTAGAGCACTGGCATGGAACACTTGATGGATGAAGCGAAGGTGGGAAGGTAATTGAAGCTTGTAGAAAACCTTCCCAACTTTACCAATGATCGGCATCGGACCAATGTACTTGGATACTAGCCCTTGGTGTATTCTGTCACCTCGCTGCTTGAGATGGGATCTCTTGATCAGAACAAGGTACCCAACTTAAAAAAGATCTGGTCGTCTCTTCTGGTCGGCCCATTTCTCATTCTGGCTGACGCTTTCTCCAGATAGGCCCGGGCAATATCGGTATTTCTCTGCCATTCCTTTGCAAACTGGTAGGCTCTCGGAACACTTCGTTTGTAATCGGAGGCCACTGTGTGCGGCGTGAGGGGCTGCTGTCCTAACAGTATCTCAGAAGGACTCTTGTTGGTGGAGGAACTCTTCTGCAGATTAAAGCAAAACTGTGTTACATCCAAAAGTTCGGCCCAGTCTTTTATGTTCACCCTGACAAAGCGCCGGAGGTACTCTTCCAACATTGCATTGAAGCGTTCTGTCTGACCATCTGATTGCAGATGGTTACTGGTTGAGAAGTTGAGAGTGGATCCCAGTAATCTAAATACTTCCCTCCAAAACTTCCCAGTAAATCTCGGATCTCTATCGCTGACAATGTCCTTTGGCACGCCCCAATACTTTACAACATGCTTCACAAACAGACGCGCTGTTTTCTCTGCCGTACAAACAAGTGGAGTCGGAATGAATGTTGCATACTTAGATAATCGGTCGATGATCACGAGTATGGAACCATATCCTTTTGTCTTGGGTAACCCAGAGATAAAGTCCATAGAGACACTTTCCCAAGTTCATTCTGATCATTTGGCCAATAGTAACCCCTGTGCAACAAGGATAGTGTTCTCCGCCAACCCGGATGGCCTGCCCAAAGAGTATCATGGCACTCCTTGATTAGCTCCCGTCTTAGTCCTGCTAACCGAGGAACATAAATTCGTTGTCCCTTCGTGTATAAAAGACCATCTTTCACCCAGAACCGTTTTGTCTTCTCCTGTTTCACCAAGTTAATGATGGCCTGGGTCTGAGGATCCACCGCTAACCCTTCGCGGATCCTATCTTGGAGGGCGCTGGTAACATAAGAGTGAGACTGTTCGGCAGCTGTAGAGATGGCCGCAAGTTCAGCCTTACGGCTTAATGCATCCGGCACATTATTCATCCTCCCTGGCTTGTGCTCAAGATCTAAATCAAACTTAGCTAGAAACTCTTGCCAACGAGCCTGCATTGAGGTCAACTTCTTCTGTGTAAGGAAATGGCTTGCCGCACTGTTATCGGTCTTCACCAGAACCTTCATTCCCAACAGATAGTGTCGCCATACTCGTAGGCAATACACAATAGCAAGGAGTTCCTTCTGCTGGGCTGAATACCTCCTCTCTGTATCATTCAGCTTCCTGTTTCGTATGCCACCGGATGTCCCTCTTGTAACAATACTCCACCGATAGCAAAATCAGACGCATCGGTATGTACCTCAAACGGCTTGGTAATATCTGGCAAGGCTAAGACCGGATTGCTAATCACCGCATGCTTCAGATCGTCAAATGCTGTTTGACACTTCTCGGACCAAGACCAAGAGAAGTCCTTCATAAGAAGATCTGTAAGGGGGGCCGCGCGTTTCGAATACCCTTCGATGAACTTGCGGTAGTAGTTCACGAGGCCAAGAAAGGAACGCACTTCTGTAACCTCCGTAGGAGCTCTCCACTCCTCAATAGCGCGAACCTTTTCCATGTCCATACGGATCTGTCCTCCGCCAATAACATGTCCAAGAAACATAACTTGTTCCTGCGCGAACGAGCATTTCTCCAACTTGACATATAACTGGTTCTGTCGCAAGACTTGGAATACAAGGCGAAGATGTTCAAGATGTTCTTCCATAGTGCGGCTGTATATGACAATATCATCCAGATACACCACCACAAACTTGTCGATATATTTCCGGAAGAGCTCATTCATAAGAGTACAGAAAGTTGCAGGAGCATTGGTCAGGCCGAATGGCATGACAAGAAATTCATATGCCCCATACCGAGTGGAACAAGTCGTCTTCGGTTCATCTCCGGCTACAATCCTGACCTGATAGTAACCCGATCTCAAATCAAGTTTAGAGAAGTACTTCGCAGACGTAAGCTGGTCAAATAAGTCGGCAATGAGCGGTATTGGATACTTGTTCTTCACCGTTACCTTGATCAGGGCTCGATAGTCGACACATAATCGCAAGCTTTCATCTTGTTTCTTCTGAAATAAGACCGGGGCACCATATGGCGCCTTTAAGGGGCGAATAAAGCCCGATTCCAATAGTCCATCAAGCTGTTTCCGAAGCTCTGCTAGTTCAGCGGACTCATTCTATATGGTCCTTTCGCAGGAGGCTTGGTTCCAGGGACTAACTCAATCTGATGATCGATAGGCCTTCGGGGAGGTAACACCTTTGGTAATTCTTTCGACATCACATCCTTGAATTCTGTAAGTACCCGGGAGACTTCCGTCGGCAGGGCATCATGATTTGATCATCCGACTTTAACCGTAAGGTTGCAAGGTAAGTCAACTCCCCTCGCCTCAGTCCCTTCTCCAACTGAAGAGCTGATAATATTCTGCCCTCATCTTTCTACGTGGACATCTGTATGATTGAGGGATTGTCACCAAAAATCCCTAAGGAATTGAGAGGGGCATCGGCACTGCCTTGTCGTAGCGGAGAAAGTCCATTCCCAAGATAATCTTAAAATCATCCAATGTCACAGCGAGAAGGTAAACCTTTCCACTCCACTGTCCCATCTTAACTGGAACCAACTTTGCAACACCATGTATTGCAATTGGGCGGGTTGCCAGGCTTCATCCGGCTAGAATCGGAACCAAGACGCGGTCCCAGACGATTCGCCTTTGGATGGAATAAAGCTGCGGAAAGCACCTGTAGGGAAGCCATCGCCAAAGTGTGCGCCCGGTTAATACGGAACGGTCCACATCTGCGCCGCTCTTCGGCGTTAACCTCGGCGCTGATTGGCACGGCTTGAGCACGTAAAGATAACCCATATGAGTTCGATCGCGATTGTTTCCCTG
>JACGCM010001660.1:40000-42500 GCA_014058105.1 Kingdonia uniflora | reverse complement strand
ACGGTTAGTGTTTCCTTTTTTTGGACTGAGTGAAAAATGGGTCTCTGATGCTTTGTGATGCCTTGTAGCCCTTCTATGGATGGTTAGTGCTTGCATTCCCCCATGGGTAGAGCCTCCCATTGCCCGGACGAGGCGATCCCCATGAAAAATGGGTCTCACTAGTAGTGTTTCCTTTTCTCACGGTTAGTGCTGCCTTTTTTGGGACTAAGTCACGGTTAGTGCTGCCTTTTTCTCACGGTTAGTGTTTCCTTTTTTTGGACTGAGTGAAAAATGGGTCTCTGATGCTTGGTGATGCCTTGTAGGCCTTCTATGCCATGGTTAGTGCTTGCATTCCCCCATGGGTAGAGCCTCCCATTGCCCGGACGAGGCGATCCCCATGAAAAATGGGTCTCACTAGTAGTGTTTCCTTTTCTCACGGTTAGTGCTGCCTTTTTTGGGACTAAGTCACGGTTAGTGCTGCCTTTTTCTCACGGTTAGTGTTTCCTTTTTTTGGACTGAGTGAAAAATGGATCTCTGATGCTTGGTGATGCCTTATAGGCCTTATATGCCATGGTTAGTGCTTGCATTCCCCCATGGGTAGAGCCTCCCATTGCCCGGACGAGGCGATCCCCATGAAAAATGGGTCTCACTAGTAGTGTTTCCTTTTCTCACGGTTAGTGCTGCCTTTTTTGGGACTAAGTCACGGTTAGTGCTGCCTTTTTCTCACGGTTAGTGTTTCCTTTTTTTGGACTGAGTGAAAAATGGGTCTCTGATGCTTTGTGATGCCTTGTAGCCCTTCTATGGCATGGTTAGTGCTTGCATTCCCCCATGGGTAGAGCCTCCCATTGCCCGGACGAGGCGATCCCCATGAAAAATGGGTCTCACTAGTAGTGTTTCCTTTTCTCACGGTTAGTGCTGCCTTTTTTGGGACTAAGTCACGGTTAGTGCTGCCTTTTTCTCACGGTTAGTGTTTCCTTTTTTTGGACTGAGTGAAAAATGGGTCTCTGATGCTTTGTGATGCCTTGTAGCCCTTCTGATGCATGGTTAGTGCTTGCATTCCCCCATGGGTAGAGCCTCCCATTGCCCGGACGATGCGATCCCCATGAAAAATGGGTCTCACTAGTAGTGTTTCCTTTTCTCACGGTTAGTGCTGCCTTTTTTGGGACTAAGTCACGGTTAGTGCTGCCTTTTTCTCACGGTTAGTGTTTCCTTTTTTTGGACTGAGTGAAAAATGGATCTCTGATGCTTTGTGATGCCTTATAGGCCTTATATGCCATGGTTAGTGCTTGCATTCCCCCATGGGTAGAGCCTCCCATTGCCCGGACGAGGCGATCCCCATGAAAAATGGGTCTCACTAGTAGTGTTTCCTTTTCTCACGGTTAGTGCTGCCTTTTTTGGGACTAAGTCACGGTTAGTGCTGCCTTTTTCTCACGGTTAGTGTTTCCTTTTTTTGGACTGAGTGAAAAATGGGTCTCTGATGTTTGTGATGCCTTGTAGCCCTTCTATGGGATGGTTAGTGCTTGCATTCCCCCATGGGTAGAGCCTCCCATTGCCCGGACGAGGCGATCCCCATGAAAAATGGGTCTCACTAGTAGTGTTTCCTTTTCTCACGGTTAGTGCTGCCTTTTTTGGGACTAAGTCACGGTTAGTGCTGCCTTTTTCTCACGGTTAGTGTTTCCTTTTTTTGGACTGAGTGAAAAATGGGTCTCTGATGGTTTGTGATGCCTTGTAGCCCTTCTATGGGATGGTTAGTGCTTGCATTCCCCCATGGGTAGGGCCTCCCATTGCCCGGACGAAGCGATCCCCATGAAAAATTGGTCTCACTAGTAGTGTTTCCTTTTCTCACGGTTAGTGCTGCCTTTTTTGGGACTAAGTCACGGTTAGTGCTGCCTTTTTCTCACGGTTAGTGTTTCCTTTTAGGGACTAAGGGGGGATTTTGGGAGATTTTCCGTGGGGCATCCCCTTGCCATGGGGATTTTTTTGGGGGGTCTCCTAGGACTCCCAAGCACAATAAAGAAAAAAAAAATTATTTTCTTATTATTATTATTTTTTAATTAATTTTCTTAATAAAATCATTAAATAATTAATATAAATATTTTGGTCGGCGAATTTTTTTTTTTTTGGTTCTAAATTAGCTCTACATCATATCCTTCAAGAAAAACCATATGAAGGTCCGTGAATATCGAGTTAAGATTTTGATAATGCCCAGTACGCTTCGTCTCAACATTTGATGTTTCCTTTTGGAGACTAGCTATTTACTTAGTAGCTATATTAAGGGGGAAGGCCCTCCTGTGCATGGATGGGATTATTTGGGTGAACTTTGTGTGTGTCAGGCATGATCAACCTCTTGATAAACCTCTAAATGAGGGAAAATGAAGGCTCGAATGGGTTGTCTTGGGGACGTATTGCCTTGCTCCACGAGTTATACTTGGATTTTCTGTTTGTGTACCTGGTAACATGGATAATTTCAGCTTGATGTGTTCGGCCAACTGCTTGTCAACCGTGCTTGATTATCCACTCG
>JACGCM010001660.1:27500-30000 GCA_014058105.1 Kingdonia uniflora | reverse complement strand
CGGTTAGTGCTGCCTTTTTTGGGACTAAGTCACGGTTAGTGCTGCCTTTTTCTCACGGTTAGTGTTTCCTTTTTTTGGACTGAGTGAAAAATGGATCTCTGATGCTTGGTGATGCCTTATAGGCCTTATATGCCATGGTTAGTGCTTGCATTCCCCCATGGGTAGAGCCTCCCATTGCCCGGACGAGGCGATCCCCATGAAAAATGGGTCTCACTAGTAGTGTTTCCTTTTCTCACGGTTAGTGCTGCCTTTTTTGGGACTAAGTCACGGTTAGTGCTGCCTTTTTCTCACGGTTAGTGTTTCCTTTTTTTGGACTGAGTGAAAAATGGGTCTCTGATGTTTGTGATGCCTTGTAGCCCTTCTATGGCATGGTTAGTGCTTGCATTCCCCCATGGGTAGAGCCTCCCATTGCCCGGACGAGGCGATCCCCATGAAAAATGGGTCTCACTAGTAGTGTTTCCTTTTCTCACGGTTAGTGCTGCCTTTTTTGGGACTAAGTCACGGTTAGTGCTGCCTTTTTCTCACGGTTAGTGTTTCCTTTTTTTGGACTGAGTGAAAAATGGGTCTCTGATGCTTTGTGATGCCTTGTAGGCCTTCTATGCATGGTTAGTGCTTGCATTCCCCCATGGGTAGAGCCTCCCATTGCCCGGACGAGGCGATCCCCATGAAAAATGGGTCTCACTAGTAGTGTTTCCTTTTCTCACGGTTAGTGCTGCCTTTTTTGGGACTAAGTCACGGTTAGTGCTGCCTTTTTCTCACGGTTAGTGTTTCCTTTTTTTGGACTGAGTGAAAAATGGGTCTCTGATGCTTGGTGATGCCTTATAGGCCTTATATGCCATGGTTAGTGCTTGCATTCCCCCATGGGTAGAGCCTCCCATTGCCCGGACGAGGCGATCCCCATGAAAAATGGGTCTCACTAGTAGTGTTTCCTTTTCTCACGGTTAGTGCTGCCTTTTTTGGGACTAAGTCACGGTTAGTGCTGCCTTTTTCTCACGGTTAGTGTTTCCTTTTTTTGGACTGAGTGAAAAATGGGTCTCTGATGTTTGTGATGCCTTGTAGCCCTTCTATGGGATGGTTAGTGCTTGCATTCCCCCATGGGTAGAGCCTCCCATTGCCCGGACGAGGCGATCCCCATGAAAAATGGGTCTCACTAGTAGTGTTTCCTTTTCTCACGGTTAGTGCTGCCTTTTTTGGGACTAAGTCACGGTTAGTGCTGCCTTTTTCTCACGGTTAGTGTTTCCTTTTTTTGGACTGAGTGAAAAATGGGTCTCTGATGGTTTGTGATGCCTTGTAGCCCTTCTATGGGATGGTTAGTGCTTGCATTCCCCCATGGGTAGGGCCTCCCATTGCCCGGACGAAGCGATCCCCATGAAAAATTGGTCTCACTAGTAGTGTTTCCTTTTCTCACGGTTAGTGCTGCCTTTTTTGGGACTAAGTCACGGTTAGTGCTTCCTTTTTCTCACGGTTAGTGTTTCCTTTTAGGGACTAAGGGGGGATTTTGGGAGATTTTCCGTGGGGCATCCCCTTGCCATGGGGATTTTTTTGGGGGGTCTCCTAGGACTCCCAAGCACAATAAAGAAAAAAAAAATTATTTTCTTATTATTATTATTTTTTAATTAATTTTCTTAATAAAATCATTAAATAATTAATATAAATATTTTGGTCGGCGAATTTTTTTTTTTTTGGTTCTAAATTAGCTCTACATCATATCCTTCAAGAAAAACCATATGAAGGTCCGTGAATATCGAGTTAAGATTTTGATAATGCCCAGTACGCTTCGTCTCAACATTTGATGTTTCCTTTTGGAGACTAGCTATTTACTTAGTAGCTATATTAAGGGGGAAGGCCCTCCTGTGCATGGATGGGATTATTTGGGTGAACTTTGTGTGTGTCAGGCATGATCAACCTCTTGATAAACCTCTAAATGAGGGAAAATGAAGGCTCGAATGGGTTGTCTTGGGGACGTATTGCCTTGCTCCACGAGTTATACTTGGATTTTCTGTTTGTGTACCTGGTAACATGGATAATTTCAGCTTGATGTGTTCGGCCAACTGCTTGTCAACCGTGCTTGATTATCCACTCGGATGATCATTTGCGGATATCATGTGGATGACGAATTACACTATAATGGATGAAATTCATGGACGCACCAGCCGCCCGATGTCCCGAACCGATGACCCGAACCGATGTCCCGAACCGATGTCCCGATCCTGAAACGTTGTAGTTGGTTTTTGAAGAGCTTGGCCCGTGGCTAGTAGGTGTAGGTAAGTCGCTCGGCAATGAGGAAGTAGTGCTTGTTACAAGTAGTGATTGCTACATCTCCCGTAGAGGATTGTCTCTCACTCATCTCCCATAGAGGATTGTCTCGCACGGTCGCCTGGTCATTGCGGCTTACTATCTACTAACGAATGCCGCCTGGTTCTTACTCCGATCTTTTCAAGTGCAACGTTTTCAGGGAAAAGAGAGAAAAAAAAAAAAACCATCCTGATTTCCGAGGATC
>JACGCM010001660.1:2500-7500 GCA_014058105.1 Kingdonia uniflora | reverse complement strand
CTAGTAGTGTTTCCTTTTCTCACGGTTAGTGCTGCCTTTTTTGGGACTAAGTCACGGTTAGTGCTGCCTTTTTCTCACGGTTAGTGTTTCCTTTTTTTGGACTGAGTGAAAAATGGGTCTCTGATGGTTTGTGATGCCTTGTAGCCCTTCTATGGCATGGTTAGTGCTTGCATTCCCCCATGGGTAGAGCCTCCCATTGCCCGGACGAGGCGATCCCCATGAAAAATGGGTCTCACTAGTAGTGTTTCCTTTTCTCACGGTTAGTGCTGCCTTTTTTGGGACTAAGTCACGGTTAGTGCTGCCTTTTTCTCACGGTTAGTGTTTCCTTTTTTTGGACTGAGTGAAAAATGGGTCTCTGATGCTTTGTGATGCCTTGTAGCCCTTCTATGGCATGGTTAGTGCTTGCATTCCCCCATGGGTAGAGCCTCCCATTGCCCGGACGAGGCGATCCCCATGAAAAATGGGTCTCACTAGTAGTGTTTCCTTTTCTCACGGTTAGTGCTGCCTTTTTTGGGACTAAGTCACGGTTAGTGCTGCCTTTTTCTCACGGTTAGTGTTTCCTTTTTTTGGACTGAGTGAAAAATGGGTCTCTGATGCTTTGTGATGCCTTGTAGCCCTTCTATGGCATGGTTAGTGCTTGCATTCCCCATGGGTAGAGCCTCCCATTGCCCGGACGAGGCGATCCCCATGAAAAATGGGTCTCACTAGTAGTGTTTCCTTTTCTCACGGTTAGTGCTGCCTTTTTTGGGACTAAGTCACGGTTAGTGCTGCCTTTTTCTCACGGTTAGTGTTTCCTTTTTTTGGACTGAGTGAAAAATGGGTCTCTGATGCTTTGTGATGCCTTGTAGCCCTTCTATGGCATGGTTAGTGCTTGCATTCCCCCATGGGTAGAGCCTCCCATTGCCCGGACGAGGCGATCCCCATGAAAAATGGGTCTCACTAGTAGTGTTTCCTTTTCTCACGGTTAGTGCTGCCTTTTTTGGGACTAAGTCACGGTTAGTGCTGCCTTTTTCTCACGGTTAGTGTTTCCTTTTTTTGGACTGAGTGAAAAATGGGTCTCTGATGCTTTGTGATGCCTTGTAGCCCTTCTATGGCATGGTTAGTGCTTGCATTCCCCCATGGGTAGAGCCTCCCATTGCCCGGACGAGGCGATCCCCATGAAAAATGGGTCTCACTAGTAGTGTTTCCTTTTCTCACGGTTAGTGCTGCCTTTTTTGGGACTAAGTCACGGTTAGTGCTGCCTTTTTCTCACGGTTAGTGTTTCCTTTTTTTGGACTGAGTGAAAAATGGGTCTCTGATGCTTTGTGATGCCTTGTAGCCCTTCTATGGGATGGTTAGTGCTTGCATCCCCCATGGGTAGAGCCTCCCATTGCCCGGACGAGGCGATCCCCATGAAAAATGGGTCTCACTAGTAGTTTCCTTTTCTCACGGTTAGTGCTGCCTTTTTGGGACTAAGTCACGGTTAGTGCTGCCTTTTTCTCACGGTTAGTGTTTCCTTTTTTGGACTGAGTGAAAAATGGATCTCTGATGCTTGGTGATGCCTTGTAGCCTTATATGGCATGGTTAGTGCTTGCATTCCCCCATGGGTAGAGCCTCCCATTGCCCGGACGAGGCGATCCCCATGAAAAATGGGTCTCACTAGTAGTGTTTCCTTTTCTCACGGTTAGTGCTGCCTTTTTTGGGACTAAGTCACGGTTAGTGCTGCCTTTTTCTCACGGTTAGTGTTTCCTTTTTTTGGACTGAGTGAAAAATGGGTCTCTGATGCTTGTGATGCCTTGTAGCCTTCTATGGCATGGTTAGTGCTTGCATTCCCCCATGGGTAGAGCCTCCCATTGCCCGGACGAGGCGATCCCCATGAAAAATGGGTCTCACTAGTAGTGTTTCCTTTTCTCACGGTTAGTGCTGCCTTTTTTGGGACTAAGTCACGGTTAGTGCTGCCTTTTTCTCACGGTTAGTGTTTCCTTTTTTGGACTGAGTGAAAAATGGGTCTCTGATGCTTTGTGATGCCTTGTAGCCCTTCTATGGCATGGTTAGTGCTTGCATTCCCCCTTGGGTAGAGCCTCCCATTGCCCGGACGAGGCGATCCCCATGAAAAATGGGTCTCACTAGTAGTGTTTCCTTTTCTCACGGTTAGTGCTGCCTTTTTTGGGACTAAGTCACGGTTAGTGCTGCCTTTTTCTCACGGTTAGTGTTTCCTTTTTTTGGACTGAGTGAAAAATGGGTCTCTGATGGTTTGTGATGCCTTGTAGCCTTCTATGGCATGGTTAGTGCTTGCATTCCCCATGGGTAGAGCCTCCCATTGCCCGGACGAGGCGATCCCCATGAAAAATGGGTCTCACTAGTAGTGTTTCCTTTTCTCACGGTTAGTGCTGCCTTTTTTGGGACTAAGTCACGGTTAGTGCTGCCTTTTTCTCACGGTTAGTGTTTCCTTTTTTTGGACTGAGTGAAAAATGGGTCTCTGATGCTTTGTGATGCCTTGTAGCCTTCTATGGCATGGTTAGTGCTTGCATTCCCCCATGGGTAGAGCCTCCCATTGCCCGGACGAGGCGATCCCCATGAAAAATGGGTCTCACTAGTAGTGTTTCCTTTTCTCACGGTTAGTGCTGCCTTTTTTGGGACTAAGTCACGGTTAGTGCTGCCTTTTTCTCACGGTTAGTGTTTCCTTTTTTTGGACTGAGTGAAAAATGGGTCTCTGATGCTTTGTGATGCCTTGTAGCCCTTCTATGGCATGGTTAGTGCTTGCATTCCCCATGGGTAGAGCCTCCCATTGCCCGGACGAGGCGATCCGATCGAAAAATGGGTCTCACTAGTAGTGTTTCCTTTTCTCACGGTTAGTGCTGCCTTTTTTGGGACTAAGTCACGGTTAGTGCTGCCTTTTTCTCACGGTTAGTGTTTCCTTTTTTTGGACTGAGTGAAAAATGGGTCTCTGATGCTTTGTGATGCCTTGTAGCCCTTCTATGCCATGGTTAGTGCTTGCATTCCCCCATGGGTAGAGCCTCCCATTGCCCGGACGAGGCGATCCCCATGAAAAATGGGTCTCACTAGTAGTGTTTCCTTTTCTCACGGTTAGTGCTGCCTTTTTGGGACTAAGTCACGGTTAGTGCTGCCTTTTTCTCACGGTTAGTGTTTCCTTTTTTTGGACTGAGTGAAAAATGGGTCTTGATGGTTTGTGATGCCTTGTAGCCCTTCTATGGGATGGTTAGTGCTTGCATTCCCCCATGGGTAGAGCCTCCCATTGCCCGGACGAGGCGATCCCCATGAAAAATGGGTCTCACTAGTAGTGTTTCCTTTTCTCACGGTTAGTGCTGCCTTTTTGGGACTAAGTCACGGTTAGTGCTGCCTTTTTCTCACGGTTAGTGTTTCCTTTTTTTGGACTGAGTGAAAAATGGGTCTCTGATGGTTTGTGATGCCTTGTAGCCCTTCTATGGGATGGTTAGTGCTTGCATTCCCCCATGGGTAGGGCCTCCCATTGCCCGGACGAAGCGATCCCCATGAAAAATTGGTCTCACTAGTAGTGTTTCCTTTTCTCACGGTTAGTGCTGCCTTTTTTGGGACTAAGTCACGGTTAGTGCTGCCTTTTTCTCACGGTTAGTGTTTCCTTTTAGGGACTAAGGGGGGATTTTGGGAGATTTTCCGTGGGGCATCCCCTTGCCATGGGGATTTTTTTGGGGGGTCTCCTAGGACTCCCAAGCACAATAAGAAAAAAAAAAATTTTTTATTATTATTATTTTTTAATTAATTTCTTAATAAATCATTAAATAATTAATATAAAATATTTGGTCGGCGAATTTTTTTTTTTTTGGTTCTAAATTAGCTCTACATCATATCCTTCAAGAAAAACCATATGAAGGTCCGTGAATATCGAGTTAAGATTTTGATAATGCCCAGTACGCTTCGTCTCAACATTTGATGTTTCCTTTTGGAGACTAGCTATTTACTTAGTAGCTATATTAAGGGGGAAGGCCCTCCTGTGCATGGATGGGATTATTTGGGTGAACTTTGTGTGTGTCAGGCATGATCAACCTCTTGATAAACCTCTAAATGAGGGAAAATGAAGGCTCGAATGGGTTGTCTTGGGGACGTATTGCCTTGCTCCACGAGTTATACTTGGATTTTCTGTTTGTGTACCTGGTAACATGGATAATTTCAGCTTGATGTGTTCGGCCAACTGCTTGTCAACCGTGCTTGATTATCCACTCGGATGATCATTTGCGGATATCATGTGGATGACGAATTACACTATAATGGATGAAATTCATGGACGCACCAGCCGCCCGATGTCCCGAACCGATGACCGAACCGATGTCCCGAACCGATGTCCCCGATGTCCCGATCCTGAAACGTTGTAGTTGGTTTTTGAAGAGCTTGGCCCGTGGCTAGTAGGTGTAGGTAAGTCGCTCGGCAATGAGGAAGTAGTGCTTGTTACAAGTAGTGATTGCTACATCTCCCGTAGAGGATTGTCTCTCACTCATCTCCCATAGAGGATTGTCTCGCACGGTCGCCTGGTCATTGCGGCTTACTATCTACTAACGAATGCCGCCTGGTTCTTACTCCGATCTTTTCAAGTGCAACGTTTTCAGGGAAAAGAGAGAAAAAAAAAAAAACCATCCTGATTTCCGAGGATCTTTTAAAAAAAAATTTTTAAAAAAAACATTTTAAAAAAAAACATTTTACAAAAAAAACATTTTACAAAAAAAACATCCCGATTTCCGGGGATGCCTCGATGTCCCTTCTCGATGTCCCTTCGATGTCCCTTTTGCGTTGCATGCTAATTTCTAATGAGCGCGTCGGAGTTGGGCATGATGCACCTCGTCAATTACCTCCCTATTGTGGAGAAAATTTTCTGAGGACGATTGTCTCGCTTTAGATGCGTTTCACTTGGGTATTTTCATCTGCGCGCCCCTCGATGTCCCTTGTGCATTGCGTGAATATTTTTGCGCGTGCACCCCTCGATGTCCCTTGGAAAATTTTCACGTACAGCGTCGTTGTTGGGCATCATC